>WBMW01003080.1:1406006-1436926 GCA_013396635.1 Penelope pileata
CGAAGCCCTGCCAGCACCCTGACAGCTTCCGTTGGGGCTTGGCCCAACAGACCAGGATGTCCCCATGGGGTCCTGCTGCCAGGCCGGGTGTCACCCCCTGTGCGGGATGCGGGGCACGGAGGATGCTTTGGGGAGCAGCACGTGGGGCTGTGTCCTGCTGAAATAAATTGTGTTCTAATGGTCCGACCACACAGAAGCACACACACAGCAAGGCCTTCCCAGCACGCGTCCTCCCCCACAGCCCCCGCTGCCCTGCCAGGAGCAGCCCCGCTCCATGCCTGGGCGCAGCGTCCCCGCCCCGTGCTCCCCCCACAGCCCCGCGCTGCTCCCGGGAGGCACCGGGTGACATCCCCCAGCGCGTGGGAACCTCTCCTTCCTGGGAAAGAAATCCGAAAGTAGCAACATCCTCATTTTTCTACTGTTCCAAATTCTTTGCCGTTCGACTGTTCTAACATTCGTGCTGTTTGCAAACTGAAATTTTTAGGATTTCTTTTCCTAACCGGGTTGTTGATTCTCTCATTCCCAGTAGCCACCTTCATTCAGAGGTTTTAGAAGATTTTTATGTCTGTTTGCTGTAGGGTTGTTTTGTTATTGTTGTAGAACATTTTTAACGTAGTTAGTTCAATAACTACTTGAAAATATCCATTTATCTGATAAAGATGCCAATGTCACATCTTCTGCTTTCTGCTGAGTTTGCTCCACTGTTGCAGTCACAGAATCACAGAATCACAGGGGTTGGAAGGGACCTCTGGAGATCGAGTCCAACCCCCCTGCCAAAGCAGTTCCCTACAGCAGGTCACACAGGTGGGCGTCCAGACGGGTCTGGAATATCTCCAGGGAAGGAGACTCCACAACCTCCCTGGGCAGCTGTTCCAGTGCTCCGTCACCCGCACCGTGAAGAAGTTCTTACACATATTGGTGCGGAACTTCCTGTGCTGCAGTTTGTGGCCATTGCCCCTTGTCCTGTCCCCACAGACCACTGAAAAGAGGCTGGCCATGTCCCTTTGCCTCCCACCTTTTAGGTATTTATAGACATTGATAAGATTCCCTCTCAGTCTTCTCCAGGCTGAACAGACCCAGCTCACTCAGCCTCTCCTCATAAGGGAGATGCTCCAGGCCCTTTATCAGCTCTGTTGCCCACTGCTGGGCTCTTTCCAGGAGGTCCCTGTCTTTTTTGTACTGGTGTGAGAAACATCTCAAATAATTTTTTGGAGACCAGACCTGTAGTGAAGCAGTTTCAGCAGTTTTTATTCGCGATTGCAATGGCGGGCGCCCTGCAAACAGGAGCGCCTGCAGAAGCAGTGTCACACCTTTCGTTCCCTGTTACCGGATGCCCCCCTCCTCCCCTGGTTCCTCCTTGGCCGAGTGCTGCAGGGGCACAATCGAAAGATGGACACTGGCNGCAAGATTCTATTCCCACACTGGGGAGCCCAGAACTGGACACAGTGCTCTGGGCGAGGCCTGACCAGGGCGGAGCAGAGGGGGAGGATCACCTCCCTGACCTGCTGGCCACGCTCTTTGTAATGCGCCCCAGGATGCCATTGGCCTTCTTGGCCACGAGGGCATACCGCTGGCTCGTGGCCAACCTGTTATCCACCAGGACCCCCAGGTCCTTCCCTTCTCCAGCAGCTCAGCCCCAGCCTGCACTGACGCACACGGTTACCCCCAGGCTCAGGCCTGCCCAGGCTGTGCGGGAGGAGCGGCTCTGCCCCCCCCCCCCAGAGCCCCGCATCATGCGGCACCGACTGCGCAGAGGCACCGGGCTCCTCACCACAGCGTTGTTTACCCAGATTTCGTCTGAGCTTTCTGAATACAAAATGAGATTGTGTCCGTTCAAAACATTTCCAGTGCGTCACGCTCCAGTCTGTGGGAGCCCCACAGCTCCCGAAGGAAGGGCTGTGACACGGGGGTGGGCGGCTCCGAGCTCTGTGCAGGAAGCGGCACGGGGATGCAGGTCGTGCTGCGATCCCTTACTGGGAGCTCAGGCACGAGGACTTCGTGTGTAGGAACCACGCGGTCTCATGCATAAACGCGGAGGCTGAAGTGCCCTCGAGCTGCTGACTCCTGCTGTCAGGGTCCTGCCACCCGCTCCGGGTGGGGGCACGGACTCGGACGCTGTCTGTGCCGGCCCGGTGGAGCGCCGCCCGCAGTACCGCGCTGTGTCCGCCAGGCGGCAGCCGCGAGCAGGGAGCCGCGCGGCGCCTGTGCGCATGCGCAGCGCTGAGCCAATCGGAGGCGGCGGACCATAGAGAGGCGGGCGGGGGGTAGAGCGTCTATCTCATGTGGCCGCTCCGCGCCGCCATCTCTGTGCTCCTCGGACCTCCGGGCGGTGATGCGCATGCGCACTGAGTGGTGGCGGTAGCTCCGCCCCCTCAGCGCTGATTGGCTGGGACTGCCACGCCTCCCGGCACGCGGCGCTTTTTTTTCCGCATTTAAAAGGGCCGCGGGGCGCTGCGTGATGGCTTTGCCGTTCCTGCCCCCTGCAGCGGCTGCAGCTGCAGGCGGTGCCGTGCCTCGGTGCTGGGCTGAGAACGGGAGCCCGCGGGAGGAGGCGGTGAGGCAGCTGGGGGCCGGCCAGTGCGGTACGAGGGGCTGCCGTGGGAGCACTACAGCTGCAGGGAGCGTAGGGGAGCGTGATGGGGAGAGCCTGGGACAGCCGGGGGGCACCGGGGTAGGGCTGGGAGCTCTCCCGGAGCTCTCGGCTGTGCTGTGGAGCTCTGGTAGCTGCACAGCCCGTGCTGGGGCTTCATAGGGCCTCCCCTGGGGCAGCTGTGGAGGTGCTCAGCTCTGTGCCCCCTGCAGTGACTCTCTGTTCCCCTTGGCTGCGCCCTGCCCTGCCCTGCAGGGTAGGGGCTGTGGGGGGGTAAGTGCACTTCTCCAGCTGGCATTTAAGGCCCCAGAACATTGGTACTGCTCTGGCACAGCCAATGGAGCTGTGTGCTCCTGAGCAGTTAGCAAAGGCAGCCATAGGGACTGTTTTTCTTCTCTAAATCCAGCAGCATTAGATCCTAAACACATCTCTATGAATCTGTTCCCCCTTGTCTTAGTTTCTAACTGAAACTTTCTCTTTTAGTGTCTGCTACAAAGCTGTGTTTTGGTTCGAGAAAGAAAACAAGGCTGATAACACCCGGCAGCGCTGAACANCCCTGCATTTCAATTCTTAATGTGCTGTAACATGCAGCCTGTTGTATCTGTTCCTGTAGCCCTCTAAGAACTACCTGCAGTGATCAGCATGTGCTGGGGATGATCCTGGGAGGCCTCCAGGGCACTGCACTGCTGCCAGTGCCAGCACAGCCCTCAGCTCTCCGAAATTCATTTCTACAAATTTCCCATTTATACATGCTTTTTTTTTTTTTTTTTTTTTTAAAAAAAAAAAAAAGAATATGAGGAAACAAATCTTCACTGCAGCTGACTTCAGTGAACACAGCACGTTGAGGTATGCGTGGGTACCCAGCACCCGGACCTGGCATTGAACCTGGTCCACGGTGGCTGGAAAGCTTTGACTCCTCTATTTGCCTGGCTTCTTCAAACCAACTGTGAACCTAATTTCAGTCCCATCCCTGTGCCATGAGAATTGTGAAGAACATTTCCAAATGATGTGTAGCAGGTGTATTTTCTCTGTATTAACTATTGCCTTCCCCTGCTCCTTCCCCTGTGTGTTGTACAGTATTTTCATTGGCCACGAATAAGGGCATTTTTAGGAGTTCTACCCTTACTGACTTCTAACATCTTGGGTTTAGGAAAAAGAAAATCCATACCATATCAGAGGTTGCTCCATTTAATAGTCTCTACATTTCCAATATTTGAAAGCAAAAGTCATAAGAGTGAGTGCAAAAGGATGCAGCCTTACCAAAAGAGGCAGCGTAGGTAGGCTTCTCCTAATGGCTTTTGGTGTTTCATGGGAAAAACACTGAGCCTCACACTTCTCATCAGCGAGCTCTCGATGGGTTGGCAGAGAAAGAACCCACCACTCGTAGTGTGTTGCCTGAGAATCACAGCTACTCAATGTCTTCTGGCCTCACAGGATGAGGCAGAGGTATAATGGATTTCTTCTCTGAATCTCTGGAAAGAGCTTTTCTCATATCTGTGGCAAAAGAAAACAAATTTTTCTTTAAAATAAGAATCATTGGACAAAGCTAAACAAAGTGAATTTGCTATTGCAGTAAGATCATTTCTAATCAAGAACATTTCAGCAGTAATGTTCACAGCTCAAATGTAGCACTGCACAAAATTCAAATGGCAGCCTACAAGGACAAAACCGTGACTGACAGCATCTGCACCAATGGTAGGATGATACCCGTGGCCCCAGTACTTCATGGTAGTCTTTATCAATCCTGTTTAATTCAGGATATTCTATCATCTCAAATGCAAAGATACACAGCGTGTCCACAGAAGCTTTTGTGGAGGATACTTAAGGAAAAAAACAGGAATAGCAAACAGCTGGCGCTTCAGTACCATTAACACACTCCACATTTCCATGTCTGTTACCCTGTTAATTGAAGAAGACTGTCACTGTTGACTATTAACTTTCGTAAAATTTTAGTAAGGACATCTGAGAAGACAACGTTTCTAGCCCCCGTTAAACAGGGAAAAAAGGGGAGGGAAAAGGAGTAGGGGGTGCAAAAGAGGGAACAGCTGTTATTCTTCCCCAGTAACATTAGGAATAGGCCCAGCCATTTTGCAGGAGCAGTCTTTGGAACAAAGAATTAGTTGAGTAGCTGCATGTTATTTAATCTTACAGAACAGCATGGCTTTGTACTTGCTGATTTCCTTGTCTCTTATTTTTGTGTGAGCTGCAAGATTAAGCTCTGAAACTGACACAACCCCCAGCAGGAAAAGCTATCTCCAGCTATAACTAAATTCTCATTCAACAGCCACCAACTAAAGCTTTTCCTACTAAAAACCAAAACAAACACACAGCTCCTGGAGCGCCCATGTCAGAGCCTTTCCACTCAGCCCGAGGCAGGAGCACGTACCGTAAGCGTCTTCGTCCGGCTCCCCGTTGCTGGCAGAGTAGTACTCCAGCACCGTCCGGTACACGCTGTAGCCCAGCTGCTTGTACATATTTACTGCAACCTGATTTGATACTCTCACAAAAAGATCAACGAAAAATCCACCCTTTCTTTGAAAAAAATAAACACAGTAAGGCAGAGCAGGTGAACATATCCCCAGTTAAGAACCCACCACCTACAGTCAGACAGAACGAGTCCGTGCAGTGCAGCACCGATCAGAGGCTCTGTGCTGCAGTCACAGATGCACTCCTTCACCAGGGATACATCCAGCCCCACAGAAATGATTTTGTTGGTTGCGTGACCAATCTTCTGCACCAACCAGCGGGGTCAGAATGAGCAACAGAAAGTGCAGTGCAAACTAAATACACAAGCTTTATTTCTATAAAACAATAATTTTTTATAATCTACACTTCAGCTGCGTTTAGATTGCATTGACTTAGGGGCTGCCTCCTCCAAAACGCAAAAGGGAAAAAAAATAACAGTCTCAGAATGGAGTTGCCTATCAGGAGAGAGCTCTGCTCCTCAAGAAGCAATTCCAACAAAGTCAGTGTTGTGCAGTAACCCAGCATGAGACAGACGTCAGCTCGGGCTCTGCCTGCAGCGCAGCCTTCGTGCAGTCTGTGCCTGAGGGGACCACACAACGTCCACCATCACCAAACAAGAATGCTGGGGGCTCTGAGGCAAACTCTGCTATGTTTTGCAAAGTTCTTTCCCTACTAAGGAAAAGGAGCTTTTATACAATTTCTTTGCTGAAATGTAGGCTACCTCCTGTTTGCCCTGGCAAGTTAGCCTTCACAGAAATCAAAAGATTTTACACTACCAAGCAACATCTCCCATTCCTGCTCTCTTACTGAAGGGGATCTCAGCCAAGGGGGACACTAGGGAACGGGAATTCTGGGTCTGCTGCATGTAAATCAAATACCCAAACCAAGGGCAGGAACCCAAAGAAAGAATACTTGAACAGACACATCTGCAGAAGTACCACACTCACTTCTCTGAAATTTCTTCCAGTAGTTCCATCAGTTTGGCAGCCAAACCCAGCCGTCGAAATTCTGGAGCCACAGAGAGAGCAGTAACGTGCCCGTGCCATTCCTCCCTGGCCACTGAGCCTTCAGCTTTGCCCATGACTGCAAACACACAGAGCGTCAGCACCGCGGTGCCTCTGGGCCAACAGCTCCCAGTGCCACCACAGCCAGCTGCAGCCACGGCAGCCTGCTGCAGGAAATGCCTACAGGCACCGTGCACGGAAGCAAGGCAGGGGCTGTCGCTGTGGTTTTCGGGGGGCACGTTCTCTGCAGTCTGTGCACAGCGCTGCCAGCACTGCTTCGCACACCAGCGCCCAAACTCCGTGTCCCCGTGGTGCTGTGGAGGTGTCACAGCTGCTTCCGGCAGCGCTGGGGCAGGGGGCACGCGGCAGCACTCTGCTCTGGCAGGCAGGGGCCGTCCTGCCCCCGGGAGCGGAGGGGAGGAGGGGTGACACAAGGACCAACAAACAGGGGACAGCTGCTGGCAGGGACTTCTGCAAAACACGACCACACTGCCCTGTGGGCCCACGCCATGTCCCAGCCCATGGTGCTGCCCCTGGGACGGGGCAGAGCCCAGCCCCAGCGCATCCTGCACAGGGCCCGGAGCCAAGTGCCCCCCCCACACGCCCGTAGCGCTCACTGTAGCCCATGAGCTCCCCGCCGGGCGCCTCCGCCACCACGAAGTACTCGGGCCAGTGCGCCAGGTACTGCAGGTAGAAGGGAATGCCGTACTGCGGGCGCGGTTAAGGAGCACAGCGCCGGCCCCGGCCCCCCCGCCCCCCGCCGCGGAAGGATACGGTCTCGGTCAGCGGGTCCAGGTTGCTGCGGGAGAGAGCGGCGCTCAGCGCGGGGCCGCGCGTCCCCGGCCGAGCGCCGGGAACGGGCCCGGGTCTGGGAGCTGCGGAGAGCGGGGGGGATCGGGGGGCGGGGGGCTCACATGTTGTTGAAGCGGAAGAGGTCGTCGCAGGTGAAGGCGCGGAGCGACGTCATGGCTACCGCCGTCCTGCTGCACGGCCGCCGCGGCGCTGCCCCGGAAGCGCTGCCCCGGAAGTGCTCCAGCGCCCTTCCGGGCCCTTCCGGGCCCTTCCGGCGCGGAGGAGCAGCGCCGCCCCGCGGCCATAGTGCAGCTCTGCCGGTCTCCGAGCGTAGGTGCCGGCAGCGGTCCGTGTGTGAACAAAACGGGCGGTACCAACAGAGCTGCATACCTCATTCTTACTTTATTTATAAAGAAGTGACAACACTAGAAAACACATTGATACCCAGTGCTTTGAACAGTGAAGGTGGGACCTAGAAAAGTCTGATTGAACAAAACAACCTCGGGTCGTTATCAAGTTGCATATCTGCCAGGAATGCTGAAATGCAAGAGCTGACACCTGCAAGATTCCGTCACGGAACACCCACGTAATATCAAATATAATCTCCCAATTTCCAAACCAGTAAATAAAAAAACCATCGTTAACACTAAGTATTAGAAGACCACTGCAAGTTCTTATTGCTTTTTCAGTTAAATAATACTCTTAAATGAACTGAAAACCAAACAGGCTCTACCGTCCTTTGCTCATCCTCCTGCTCATTTATTAACACTGGAAGCAATCGGTTATTATATGAGGTGGCAACAGAGGCACGAAAGAAAAATGCTATTTAGGTACAAGGACATCCCCCCCTCCCTGCGCCCCCCTCCCCCAAGCCCACGATAACCACTTAGTGCCAGTAGAGGAGCAAAACATGATAGACAAAACCAGAAATGTGACTACAGTAAGAAGGAAACAAAGAGAGAGAGCTTTCTTAAATATTCAAAATCTGGTGTCTCCCAAAATGAAGCATATTCTCATCGTTTAAAAAGGGAAGTTGCTTTATATATATATGTGTGTGTGTGTATATATATACATATACATACATACATATATAAAATCTTCGTACATGCTGAGTAGTTCTCAAGTCCACTGAGTTCCACAGTGCAGCAGTTGATTTGGAATTAAACAATGCTTCAAAAACTACAGTAATATTCAATGCACTTTTTACTAAGGAGAGCGAAAAACAAATGCACGTTGATGTTGTTCTTGCCAGGTCAGCATTTCTGCAGCACTTCTGCTCGTTTCTTGCAGCACGGAAGTTCTACCAGCATCAGTCTTCAGAGTCATCCTCAGAAGCTGCTGGAACAACACAGTATAGTCAGAAGCCTTCATAAAGAGCTGTGAAATCTGAAGCACTTTAAGATGAGCAGTGGAAATGAAGGCGATGTTGTAACGCCACCAGGTGACTCCAACACCTGATCAAACCTTGTACAATTACCTAGTTCGATTTTCAAATGCGTCCCATATCTGAAAAACGCAGAATTTTAAATCCAAATTCTACGTTACAAACTGCAGCAGCTCTCCTGCTGTTCCTCCTCAGAATAACAGGAAGAAAACCTGATTATGCCAGAGACTCCGCTTTTACGTAATGCTTACAGTGGCTAATTCCCACCGTAGTAAGAGGAGAGCATGTTCAATCTGTGACAGCTGCACCCAGCACACGGGGAAGAAATGACTCCGTGAGAGCTAACAATTTGCATACTGAAAGATTTAGAAAGGTTCAGCAGTCAAAGCAAACCAGCTTCTGACTCATGTATATATACATGTTGCTTAATGCAATTAAGGCAGTCCTGCTTGGAAGCAGCTCCTCTCTCCGCCCCCATTCTTTCAGCATATGCAAGATGAACATAAAGTCCCCACGTGCATAGGATTCCGTTGCTGAAAGGTGAATCGAAGGTCAGATATGTGCTGTCAACTGTGACAAAAGTTCAGTACACATACCTACAACAGGTTTGTAAAGTGTTAGCTTGTGCTAACAGGAATTAATCCGTCCTCCTACACAAACTCTGTACTTTCGAAATTACTTGCTGTTTGCACTCAAGTCATTTGTTCGCTCTCTGAACATAACGAGGGAAGCAAGACCTTCCCCTCACTTCTCCAGTCCCGCAAAAGCATTTCTTACAAGAGAAATGTAGCTCAGACAGTGTCCATAATCAATTTAAACTCACTATTCCTCACCTGCAAATTCGGTAAAAGCCTCGATCAAACACAGACTACATTACTATGTGAAATATCACTTAATAAGATTAATTTCTACTATAGTAGGAATACACATAAGCTAGGAATAAATCCTGAATACCAGTCCACCTTTGTTACAGAAAATATTACTTACATAATGCTCTGAATGCAGAATCGTCATCTGCTTCCTGACCTAAACAGCCCCCCCTCCCCCTCTTACAGCATTCTTTACCGTACTCCAAACATGTCCCGTGCACTGTGAAAACAATTCATATACAAAATTCGCATGTTGACAGACAAACACACACAAGAAAAATATCCACCTTCCATTGCCTATTGGTAATGGCCAGAAATAACACCAGGATTCGGGCGACATTTACCACCAGTCAGCACACATCTTTTCATTTCATCACATTAAAGAACCGTTAGGCAAAAAGTAAGCTAGTCCTCTGCCAGAGCTGAGACCTGTTCAATTTCATCCAGAGGCGGACCAAGGAATACATACATCCAAAACTTTTGGGGAAAATGGAGGAAACAAAAATGGCAAGAGAAGTACGGTAATTTCAGCACAGTCAAATTTAAGCTGAGATGTTTCTCTTCTACTCGGACACTAGGACTCAGGAGCAAGGCTGCAGCCTGAAGGTCACAACCAGTCCCCTAACTTCATGCTACCAGAATAAACTGTCAGTAGTGAGGAATCTTGGCATCGCTGGCGGAAAACACTTCTGTAGTCTAAAACTCTGTGCTGTTGGGAAATCAATCATGGAGAATTAAAGTCGGCTCCTACCTAGAATAAATCCAGTGACACTGGAAAAAGCACCGAGTCAAGTCAATTTTTCAGTAATTAAGTTTGGTAGTATGAATCTTGGCAAAGGAGGATTGTACTCATTTAACTTTGACTAGATCCAATGGGAGGGAGAGGGGGGAGAAGAGGGGAAGCACCTACTTTCAATATCTTCCATATGTGCCTGAAGAGTTCTTGCAAGGTTAATAATCTAGAAGTAAGGCAGAGAGAAAGTAGTTTAAAAGTTGCAAAGTTATGTGCAGAAGTTTGCAGAAGTTTTCTTCACTTTTTATATCCCAAAGCTTAATTCCAGACGTCACTTATCCTCACCCATTTGCCAAACTTACAAAACGAATGCAAAATTTAATATAAAGTTCCACACATTAGACTTCAAATTGCTGTTGCATTGTTAGTTCAGCTTCCACTCTGTCAAATGCTAGTAGCAGTTTGTGCCATCATCCTCATGTTCTACGGTCTGCAAAACATCTGTTTTGAGAGTTGCATATACATATGCAATTGCCATTTTATGAACATCATTCCTAGAAATGCAAATGCATAAAAATGTAACCCATGGGGACTCCACTACTTAGAATCATAGAATCATCAAGGTTGGAAAAGACCTCTAAGATCATCGAGTCCAACCGTGCACCTGCCACCAACACTGCCCACTAAACCACGTCCCTCAGTTCAGACGTACCTTGAGCACCTCCAGGGACAGTGACTCCACCACCTCCCTGGGCAGCCTGTTCCAGTACCTGACCACTCTTTTGGAGACGTTTTTCCTAATATCTAACCTGAACCTCTCCGGGTGCAACTTTTGGCCATTCTCTCTCGTCCTATCACTAACTACCCTGGAGAAGAGGCCGACCTCCACCTCACCACAACCTGGTGAGTTGTAGAGTGCAATGAGGTCTCCCCTGAGCCTCCTCTTCTCCAGACTGACCAATCCCAACTCCCTCAACCGCTCCTCTTAAGACTTGTGCTCCAGACCGTCACCAGCTTCGTTGCTCTGCTCTGGACACACTCCAGGGCCTCAATGTCTTTCTTGTAGTGAGGGGCCCAAAACTGAACACAGTACTCAAGCTGCAGCCTCACAGAGCTGAGTACAGGGGGGATGATCACCTCCATTCTCCTGCTGGCCACACTACTTCTGACGCAGGCCAGGATGCCATTGGCCTTCTTGGCCACCTGGGCACACTGCTGGCCCACGTTCAGCCGAGCATCAACCAACACCCCCAGGCCCTTTTCCTCTGCACAGTCTCCCAGCCACTCTGCCCCAAACCTGCAGCGCTGCGTGGGGCTGTTGTGACCAAAGTGCAGGACCCGGCACTTGGCCTTGTTGAACTTCACCCCACTGGCCGCAGCCCAGTACTTGAATCCACTGCATTTATTTCACTATTTATATGGCAAAATAGAGCCCTCTGGTGAATGAGAGTATTGAAAAAAAGCATAAATGCATTGAAGATTATAATCATAAAGTTTAAAATCAGAAAAACTATTAGGCAACAGTGACAATTAAATGTTAGAAAAACTTAGCATCACCGTGACAATCTACATCACTGTTTAACTGATAGACCAAGTGTTGAAACACAACAAAAAAAAAGGAAACAAGAACAACATACTGGTTTACACGGCCTAGTTGTGCTCTCAGTATCAAACACCGGCTTAAAACACAGCATCACACAACTGCGTCACGCCGCCTCTGATCAAACGCATTAAGGACATCGTATTTCTGCAATACACTCAAGCTACTAAACTGTACCAGATGCTGGCTACAGTTAGATTGTGTATCTTACATCTCTATCCTTGTAGAGGAGGAAGATGGACATTTCATTTGCAGATCATGGAAAATAAGCTATAGTATTAGGTATGTACAGAAAGGGGACCACTGTTTTAATTCAGTAAAAGATTACAGCACAGTCCTGCCTCTACCCCAAAAGCCTACTACCTGCTACGCAAACATTCAAACAAGCTTTGGACAAGCATTATGTTGTCAATTCTTTGCAAGCAATTAAAAAAAAAAATGAACTTTTCAGGAGCTCAGTTGACAAAAGAGTATTGATTCATTAGCCGGTATCGAATTAACACGTAGAATACAGCATTTTTTTAATGAGCAACTATGCAGTATGATTTTGAATGATGGTCTCCTACAGGTAAAAGGTGTACTTACTGCACCTCTAAGCGAGGCCATTTAAGTGACAAGAATCTAGTCAAACCCAACTATTAAGAGTTTTGACTAATGCTGGAAAATCGTAGTACAGCCAGGCAGTTTCAGAACATAACACTAAAAGTAGATACTGAGGACCCAATCCAGCAGACAAGCGATGCAAGGTGCAGGCCTCTGCCATGCAGACTGGCATAACGAGAAAGATCTGTCAAGTAAGGTAGTCTAAAATGCATGTTGTATTCAAAGGACGATTAACTTTCCGGTTTTGGCTTAAATACCCCACGTTTATGATAACATACATGGAAAGCTATCGATTACGGATACCTTGACAAAAATCATCTTGCAACACGGTAGCAGAACTAAAGCAGGATCTTCAGTTTCAAATCAAACGTGGCATTGCTACATCTGACAAATCCAGTCCATTTTAGATCCAGATTTCTTAAGTAAGAGCACTTCTTGGGTAGCTAGCTACTAGATCATTCAAGGCAACAATCTAGTTCCAAGTTCTCAGTGTGAACAATTCCTTACATAAAATGAATGCATACTTACTCTGACACGGGTGCTGGCCTCGCTTGCGGTTCCAAGCATATCAGAAAAGCGCTGCTCACATAAGTGTAACAACACTACAAGGTAGAGACCAGAGCTGATAAATTCATAGTCTGCCTTAAAGGAGATCAAAGGAAACATGCCGAATGTCAGTGATATGTTCACATACCCAATTCAAGAAGCAGAACAAGAATTAAATTCTACTGGAAGCACTACGTATTTGATCTCTCGTTGTTCCAAGGAAATTAGGGAAATGCAAGACTAAAAAAACTTGATTACTGAAATGCTGTTATACTTGCAGCTCCTCCCACTCACCCCCAGATCTAACTTGTTATTCTTGAAGATACATTTTATTCAAGAAACTCTTTCTATTAAAGAAGTGTGACTAATTTATAGGCAGGAATCTGAGAATCAGAAAATTATACCATTTAAAACAAAAAACAACAAAGCACAAAAAACAGAAACCCAGACGCTTTGCTGGCTTGCTTTCAGTATTCCCAATGCTTTACAGGAAGACAAAATCGAGGGAAAATATTATAAAAGCTTTATGGTACTATAAATATTTTTAGAAATTCTTTTTCCTGCAATAAAGAAAGTAAAAACTTTCAAAATGCTACTTTTGAATCAGTCATTTACAGTCCATTTTTTAAAGATCTTCTGCCAAAGTATTGTGACAGTAACCAACGCTCAGTGGCGCTAAAATGGAAGATGGCACCAGTCTCAAGGTCAGTTCACAGTCTGGCACAGGTGACAGGAGTTACAGCGCTACAGTAAGTCAGCTTACTTTAAAGACTATGAAAATCAGATGTTGATGTTTGGCCAAGTTCACATCTTCCAAAGCTAGACTTACTTTTCTGTATTTTCGTTTAACTTCTCAAGTAGACAAACATAATTAGTCTTCCTACATTCACAGAATTCAACTCAGAGAATAAGGAAAATCCTCTGAATTAAGTTAAATAAATGAATGCCGGCTTTCTATTATTTGTTCATTTTGAAATACTACACAATCCAAACTTCTGACATAATGCATTTTATAGAAAGAGAATAATACTAATGGGCCTTTAATTCAATTTTAATTTAGAAAGCCACTTGGAATGAGCAGCAGAAGCTCTGGTATAAAAGAAGTTGGTTTTTACCACTCTAATCAAAGGAATAAAGTAAATTTTTTAACCTGTTTAGATCAACTGATAAAAACTTATTCTGAGAATAAGGAAAGATCCATCATGACTTAATGAATATGAATGCATTATTTCCGCCACACCTATGTGGCAAAGACTCTAGACTGCAAAGACAGATGACAGATCTTCACGTAAGAAAAGGATAAGAGAGTTATTACATTTACTGGAAGCTCAGTATTAGGAAAGAGCAGAAGGGAAGAATTTGTCTGAATATTGAGGAGAAATTTGCATTCCATAGTTTTGTTACTTTATGTGCTTAACAGTCCTCCTGAAAAGCAGAAACATTCTCCTTCTCTAAAGAGGAGTGCCCTCCCAGCACAAAATCAACACTTACCAAACTAAGCAAAATATACTAACTTGTTCATTTGCATGTGCCCTATAGAGTTCATGAATATCAAAGTCTTCCAAGTTCAGATGCAACTTCTCCTTACACAGTTCACATGTAGTTACTGCTTCCAAAGAGGAACCTGTTTGGGAAGTGCAGGGGAAAAGCAACCCGTCACTGTCATGTTGCAACAACCAAAAACACAGGACGTAATTCAATAACCATGACAAACATTACATTCTTGCCTTCATACCACAAAGCAAGGTTAGATGAAAAGATGGCTTCTGGTATAAATGTATGCGACCATCAGAATTTAAATGCTACAGAACATTCATTCTCTGTCGAGCTCTAAGTACCTTGCCTCGTGCTCATTCCGGACACCATATGCCTCTTACTGAAACTCTGACATAAAAATCACTGCTTGGGACTGTCTGAATTTTACAGCGCAATCCAATTATACACAAAGCAATAGCAAGTACACTAAATATTCTAAAGTCAGAAGATTTTGTCTTGAAGTTACAGGTTCGAAACAAGTTGTTACATGGGAAACAAGACAAACAAACCTAGTTTATGGTAGATTCGTGTCTTAAATTTGTTGATTTACATCTACAAACCTACATGCTTCAAATAAATTTCCCCTACATGCTGAGCCTTCTAATACAGCTCCTGTCTGATACAGGTCCTCTGTTGCTGAGTAAACAAGTAAGCAGATGCTAGCACCTTCCTTTGGCAACACGTATTTCATGATCTTCATGTCTTCCCAGGCCACCTACTAAGTCCTAAGAATACTACAGCTAACTTGGTTCACTGAACAGTTTATAAGTGTTACAAAAACATTTGTACGATCTGCAGTTTCTGAAGTATATCTTAAAAAAAAATTCTATATGAAATGCAAAGTAAATTTCTAAGCAAGCGTTCTTAACTACCTTGAACAGGACTTAATGTATCTAAAACTAAAATAAAATTAAAAATTAAAAAGAACAGTTACAATAGAAACAAGCAGTTCAAGAACACTTAGAACAGAAAAATATTTTTTTATTTTGAAATTCCTATCACTCTGCTACAGTCAGAATGGCTGTAACAGAGTTATTTATATCTGCATGCACAAGAAGAGGGCATGAAACAAACTTGCTGAAACTGGTAGATTAGTTTAAAAGTGCTTTACCATGCCCCACACTCTTCTAAAATATTACATTTTGTTTAACATCTTAGGGGGTAATCCCAAAAATGTAATTCTATGAATGACATACACACTCTTTGGAAATAACTCAAAGGAAAAACTGTGGGCACACATACACCTACTCCAAAAGAATCCTGAAGTGCCACAGTGGTCTTTGGGTTTTCTTTTGCTTGCTTTGCTTTGTTTTTTGGTTTTTGTTGGTTTGTTTTTAAATACTTGTTTACCCACAACTGTTCCTTTTTCAAATACATGCCTTGACATTAGTAAGGCTCCCGCCACATAACCAAAAGAATATATAATCCAGTGTCTGCTTTACCTGAATTAATCTTGGACTGCAGCCATTTTTTCATGCACTCCTGGTGAACATACTGCAGACTTCCCGTGCATTTGCATGGCTCTATTAAAAGGTTGTCAGAACTTGCAGAGGACATCTGACAGATTCTGCATAAGTCACCCTCTTCATCTTCAGAATCTTCTAAAAGCAGGCTGAAGAGGAAGGAATATCAACAAATACTGTGACACATTTCATGTAATATTTTTGTATAACAATTTCTGTCCTCAAACTGTTCTCAAATCTGCAAGGATTAAAACAGGCTTCTCTGAGGACAAAAGTGAGCCCACAGGTGACAGCTCTGAGTTGTATCCTCCTCTGATCAAGGTTTTAACGTCAAGGTTACAGAAAACCCTCTCATGCCAAGTCAAGCACATTTAATTATCTCAAAAGGACATACTGATTTACCTCTCTTTAATTTTCTGGAGTCTTTCAGGATCTCTTGAAGGTGGAATTTTTGACTTGTCTTTTTCTTGTGCATCAGACTGATTCCAACCAGAGGGAATAATATCTACAGTTATCATAAGATTGTCAGATAGACTGCTTCCTAATGATGGAGGCACTGAAAAGCGAAAGAGAGAACCAGGCAGAATTCCAGAACTTCTCCTACTGTGAGTTGAATCTGGTGGGGAGGCAGTAGCTGTAGGAATACCAGATACTGCAGGTGTTGGTGGTCTGCTAACAGAAGCCCTAGAAGGGCTATCTGATGCTTCAAGAGAGGTCTCCTCACCTGACTCTCTTCTTCTGAAGACATGCTGTGATCTAGTAGTTGCATCAGAGGTAGAGATCCTTGCAGACTCATCTCTTCCTTCTCTCCGTCTTCTGGAGAAGAGAGGTGTACACCTGTTCCTCAAAGATGATGACAACCAGGATCCCGTGCTCCTACTTTCAGAGTCTGATCTGTAGCTTTCCGCATCTGAATCAGAGTTAAGATTTTGTGAAATTCCTGACAAACCCCATCTTCGTCTCAGAAAACTAAATCCCTGAGAAGCTTCGGATGTCTGAAGTCCTGGAGCTTCCGGAGTTGCAGCTCTGTTAGTGCTAGACAGAGTAGAAGCTTGAACTCTTGGGACAAGAGTTGACTCTTCAGAGCCTAATGACCTTGAATGCAATGAGTCCTGGCTAGATCTTCGAGAGAAGAATGTAGATGACATACTCGACGCTAAACGAGACAGCAACTGTCTGGTTGTGCGCCTCCCTTCACTGTCAGCTGCAGCCTCATTCAATGATCTCTGAGAAGATAAAACCCTTTCAGAACCACTTGAGGAAGGAGTTTCATCTCGACTGGCAGTATGTGAAAACGCTGGCTGCACGTTCCTCGGGGGAGATTCCATTTCATTTCTCCTTTGTCTTGAAGAATAGCTGGATCTTGAAGAGCTCACGTTAGAGTCTCTGTTGAAAAATGATGACTGATGATCAGAAGGCAACTGGTGGTTCATGGATGCATTCAGCCTCAAAGCGCTTAATGAGTTCTCTTTTGGTCTTGCTCCCTCTGCATATGTAGAGGCAGGTCTATCCTGAAGATCTGTTGTAGGAAAGCAGAGGAAAATAATATGACAAAACGTTCTCTAATTATTATATTACGACTAACTTTCAAGTGTCGATGCAGAAGTTCAGGGTTTTGTGATCCTTATACAACACTGTTTCAAAGTTGGAAGGTACATTTGAGAACAGTATTAAGTTTAAATTCACTTTTTATAATTTTAACACAAAACTGACACCAAGACTGTTTTCAGTCTCATAAATCTGTCTAGAATCTAAAACCCCTAAAACCTTCAGATTATCAAGGTATGACTCACTGTCTTACACCAATATAAAAATAGTGAACACTAACCACCTGTCAGAAGCTATATAAGAACATCACTTAAATTTTAAAAAACCTACAACCAACTCTCTCGATATAATACTGCTTATAACTTCAAGGGCCATTCTGCCCGCAGACTGAGAGAGGCACGTTAATTAACGTTGAAGCAACGCAGCAGACAAAAGCAGTACAAAGCAAGCCTGCCCACCCATCCTTTTCTCCCATTAGGCTCTACCAGGTAAACTCCAGTTTTCTACTTATTCAAAGAGATGTAGAGCACGATGACATTAAAACATACTTGTCTGGTAAGGCAAGACTACAGGGTGAAATCTCAATCTGGTTTTTATCTTTTCTGCTTATCTTCTATACTCGTAAATTTTTAATTATTATTATTTCTTAATAACTTCTGCATATAAAATACCACTAGTGCATCTACAAAGTGGGGTAAATGAAGACTGTTGACTAGCTTCCCCCCCAGACAGCTCTAAAAGGCCACAACAATCCACAATGTAAAAAAATGAAAACAACAATGCAGAAATTCATACTAGTCCTAGCAGTTACTATAGAACTAATCTCTAACTCCATGTAAAGTATGTATCTACTCACTGGTATTGTCAAGGAACTAGCAATTTTTCCTAATAACTACTCAAGAAACCCAACAGAAAGAGATGATATGATATCAGTGCCTTTGAGAAAATCCTTTCCTGAGTCAAGTAACACTTTTTATTTATGTATGGAAAAACAAATGGAGATCTTAAAATGAAGGAGAAAGGTGGCTTACTGAATACAAACGCTGTTACAGTGGCAAACACCGATACCATTTTCTTACGACTGAATGCATCTATGCAAGCTAGACCATTCATGTATCACTTGATGTTTAAGTCAGCACATGGAAAGTGGCCAACCAACTTTATTTAAAGGGATGCGTTAAAAATTAAATAGATCTTTTGCCTTTGTGTTTTGAAGAAAACCTTAAAACAACGTGGAAAGAAGCTAACAGGCTTGTGTTTACAAGCTATTGTTTCTACAATACATACATGCTGAAGATGAAAAGTCACTGTTTCTGTAGCTGTGATCCACCAGATTATTAATGGACAGATCTGTTCTTCTTTCTAACTCTCTTCGCTCTCTCACTAGCTCACTTCCCAGGGAACCAAACATCACCGATGAAGATCTAGGAATCCTGCTGTATCTCCAAGAGGAATCTAGAAAGAAACAATAAATCCCATGTTTTTGTAAGCATTTAAAAATCTACTCAAGTCGGTCTAAAGGCACGCATTCCGGTTATACTGTGTTAATAGTGAGCTTAACAATACCACTAGGTTGTGGTCAGCTACCAACAAAAAGCTAGGAATAAAGCTGCACTCTGCTGATGCTGACATCTCATTTAATCTGGCACTTAGTTCTGAAAGCTAACTCAGGAAAAAAAGTCATAATACTTTTGTAATGAGTTTAAAACTCATACAAGTCAGGAGAGGGGAACAGAAGTAGGATCTTACCTGCCAGTCACTGCCAGTGACTAGATAATCCTCACAATAAGGTAAAATAGCAGCCTGAGTCTTAATAAATGCTGCCATTCCATCGACACTTCTTAAATGATCCTAAGACTGATTTTCCAGAAAGATATCTGAAGCTTAGACAACTCTTAAGAACAGTGACAAACACTGTTCTTGCTCATATAAGAGAGAGAACAATTTAAAAGGTTCTCGTTTTTCACTAACAGCTCCAGCAACAGTATCAGGAACAGTACATCAGCTGTGGACAAAACTCATACCAAAGAAAAAGTATTCTTCAATGGCTCTGAAACATCCACCATTCATTTATTATACTGTTAAATTTTAAATCCGAATTTAGGCATTTGATGATCAACAGGGTGATGATCAATTAATATCAAAGTAAAAAGAGATGGCCTAGACCACAACAAGAAATATTAATATTTGTAAAAAGAAAGCATCTACAGTACAGGGTTCTGAGCAAGAATTCACTGGCTGCTGTTTGGATGTCCACACATAAATGTAATTTGAATGGCTCTGGCTGTGTTCCAGAACGTTCTAAAAATATTTTCAATAACATTTTCTGTCCTTTACTTCCTGGCCTTTAGACTTCTGTTAGCATATTGCTTAAAATACAATTATCCAAGTATCGGCTTAAATTACATCTATCCAAGTATCACATACTTATTTACTTTATTACTTATTTAATGAAAATCTAAGCTTTTCTTGAAAGTGTTCTTCATTTAGAATGTTTTTTGCTTGGCCTGTAGAGTAGATTCAGATCCTGCTAAAAACCTCTTTCTTCCCCGACCCCTACCAGTCTAACCCTTTAAGGCACTATGCTTCTTGAAATAGAGACCTAAGGACACAAAGATTTTCCTTCTGCTGCCTGACACACGTAGACTGACCAACACCATTTGACTCCTGAGATCAAAACAGCTACATTCATTCTCTCTTTTAAATTGTAACAAATTAAGACATACCCAAGACATGAAGTTCAGCTTTACTGCAAATGGAACAGGCACAGGTAATGTTGAAGTTATGAGTACAAATGAGTTTCCAGAAAAACATACTAACAGCATTCTCACTGCTTTGGATACTGCTGTCAATGTGAAAATACTATTGAGCATCAGCTTGTAATATTTAAGAATCATAAAAACATCATCAAAGCGAGTCTTTTAGAACTTGGTGAATCCTGATCTTACTACTCTCAGACAATTCTCACATAGCTCAGCTCTAGTAGTCAACCTCTCACCTGAAAAGGCAGTCAAGCCATTACTTCTCACAGAAGAGGTAGATGTACAAGACAGCTTAGGTCTCTTTGAATCACTATCTTGCTGCTGGCTATGCAGTCTTGAATATGCTCCCTGAGTTCTCTCAGACTCACCATAACACCCAGATGTAAAATGAGAGGAAGAAGATGTAGACTGAAATTAAAAAATATATATATATATTACAGATACAGTATTTCAAGAGTACTTTTCATAGACTAAGACACTAAAAAACAATGTACATAACAAAACTAACAAAAGCAGTGAATAACATTAAGAAGAATCTTCATGTTCGCTTGCATTAGAACAATTTAAGAGAAAAATTTATCTTAAAAGGAAAAAAGCCTAATTTTGAAAAGCCTACAGCACCAGCTTACCCAGCTACATGAGCCAACTACAACCAGTTGCTCCAACTGTACGTACAGCGATTTACCATGACTACCTATGAAGGCCATCACCCCACACTGTTTTTCACCCGTCTAACTTTTAGAAAAGAGCTTTCACTTTTTAAGTCACAGTAAGAAAACAGACACCTATTTAAGGTGCAAGCACTCTCAGGTGCACATATGTCCTCTCAGTTTTGAAGTGAGCAGAAGTTTCATTTGTTCACTATCTTTCCCTTCATGTCCCCTCCCCAAATGTATTCATAGTTCTCTGCTTTTCCCTTCTTAAAGCGTGAAGCGGTCAGGCAGCTGGACTAGATCTCTGAAGGTCCCTTCCAATGGAACTATTCTATGCCCTAATATTTGTACTGCAACGGAACATGTTCTGTTTTGACTCTGCAGTGCATAGGCACTTCAAAGAAGCAAGCTACTTTCATTGTGAAGTTGTTAAGGCACATTTTGGAACTCAGTTAAGACAAGCTGTTTAGGTTTGAGTCTCGGATCTCAGTCATGTGAGAGTTCAGCCTCCATTTTCTTTCTGTAAGCAGCATGCAAGAAAGCCGTATGTCACATACAAAGAACTCTAAAGCTAAGTTTTCTAAAGCAGATCTCCAAAATAATGAATTTTGTCTCAAGTCATAAAGCTGATAACATCCCAAAAAAGACACTAATCCCCAGAAATACCCAACAAAACAAGCTGAGTATAAATAATATTCATTTTGTCATTTGTAGGACTGTGTAGGGGAGATGTTATGTCATGGTCTGAACCTGTGATTGAGCACCTGGTGAAGGGCTGTGGCTGCCCTGGGGAGCACAGACAGAGTGTTTGCACCTGTGCTCCCCACCTGACCAGAAGGGATGGACCCAGAGTGGGGCTGCCCTGGGCTCATTTAAGGGCCAGCCACCAAAGGGAATGCATCTCTCTGAGACTGGCTGCTTCTTGGAGGAGCATCAGTTTGGTGGTAGATTGCTGTCCTTGGTTGTGTAAGTAAAAAGCCTTTGTGAAATCTTTGTTTATAATTATTAATGATTATAATACTTTGCTTAGGATTGTGGAAAAACCTGTCCAAAGCAATTTTGCTTCTTCATTTGCAAAACAGATTATAATGTCTCCCTTTTTTCTTTTAAAATGAATACTTGAAACACTCTCACTTCACATTTATTTCTTAACTAGTAGTACAACTAATACATGTTACTATTTTTACCCTTAAATCATTCTTTAACACTGCCATCTTGTTTTCCCTCCATTCTGAGTTGATAAAACCTACTTCTCTAGAAATAGCACAGTGAGCTCCTGCTGGCAGTTTTGCAGATTGAGAAGCCTACAGTGTTAAAAGATTACAAATCAAAAACTCTCACCAGTCTGTTTCTGCTTCCCAAAAATCTTCCAGACCGTGGATGATCAAGTGTCCCTGAGTAGTGAGTTGGAGAGGATGTTGTAAGCTTCCAAGGAGTTTCACGGGTCTCTCTCTCTCCAATTTCCCAGTCTCTACCAGAACTACTCAATACATCAGATTCCTAAAGAACAATGTATTTATCATATACATTTTGTAACTCAAAATGAAATCAATATCTGATTTAAATACTGGAAATACAGGAAAAGTGCTGGGTACTAACAAATCTGGAAACTTTCCTTGAGAAAACAAGGTATATCCAAGAAGAACCGAAGCAGGCTTAAAAGAAAACTACTGGTGAAAGATACATATATTTTTAAATTTCTCTATAGTAATTACTTCCTTACTTATGTCATCTCATCTGACTGCGAACGATGTTAAGTTGAAGTCTAGGGTTTTTGGGTTGTAACTTAAGGTACTCCAGCAACAGGTCAGGGTTAAGGAACGCCAGATTTCAAGACAAGAAGTCACCATATTCTTCTACTCATACAAGCCATCTGTCTTGTCCTGGTCTTAAGTTTCAATATAGGAAGGAAAAGGGGTGGGGACTCCCATGTTTTGAGCATACTAACTAATTCCTTCTTAAATAAGAAGCATGATCTGCCCTACTAAAATAGATGGGACAAAAGATTCTAACTATGCAATCAAGTAATTCCAAAAAATTAAAAATAAGCTACTCCTTGTTGCTGGGGGGGTTGGACAAGCTGATCTGTAAAGACTCCTTCAAATCCAACCCATTCTATAATTTCCGGGAATTACACAGTATCTTTAAGTGTTAAACACTTCTCTTTTACCATTGCTTAAGTTTTTATTTCTTGGCAGTCTATTCTGCTAACCCATCATTGTGCTATTGTTGAAGGCTTACAAATTTAGTAATTCTAACTACACTTCATGTAAGCAGCAAAAAAAAAAATCACTATGTAATTGAAACTGCTGTTTCTCTAAGTTCTTTATAAATCACTAAAACTGAAGAGCACAGTAAAATAGTAAATGGTACTGGGTTTAAAAAACCCTTAAGGCTTAAATTAAATAGTTTTAGCAGTTGATTTCAGGCATGATGCCAAGTTACTGAACCCACATGTGGTTTGATATACGTAGCAAACTACTGGTTTTCACTGAATGTCAACAAATAATTAAGTTACAATGTATTTTCTTAACACATTCCACAGAGTAAGTGTTGAAATTAGTGGAAACAGAAGTAGCGGAAATCCAAACACTTTTTTGCAGTTAAGCATTTGGCGATTATTTGTACATCCTTTATGACCTAGTGATACACCTGCAACAGTTCATCCTTAAAAGTTATAGTACTAGGATTCCAAAAATTAATGCTTATTACTTGTGCATGTGAGATTAAATCTGAATGGGAACTATCATGCAGTAAGTTTTCTAGCATTTCACAGCCTTAGTAGGATTCATCAACTTTTGAAAACATCTCAAATATGGACAATTTGCCCATGGATGCAAGACTGCACAAAAGTAAAGCTCCCAAAACACTCATCTTTAAGCCAAACCAGCTGAGTTAACTAATTCTGAAATACTTGCCTTTTCCTTTTTCCAGTTGGTAGATTATGAAAACTTCAGAATTTAAGCTTATTTTAAGTGTCTATATCTGCTGGTCTTAATGTCTGGATTGCCACAGTGAAGACTTTAACTCAAGTGCAAGATGCTCACGTAAGCACAGTACTGAAAGTCAGTTCATGGAACTACACCATCCACTGCTCCAATGCTAACAACTTTCAATAGCTGTGATACAATGCTCACTTCTTTACAAGGCACTCCAAGGATGAAATTGAAAGAAAAAGCAACACATTGTATCAGAAAAGTGGCTTTAAGAAAATGCAGGTGATTAACGTGATGTCAGGAAAGCTATACCTAACTGCTGTATCTGAAACAAAAGCTACTCTTTTTTCTTCCTTCAGTTCAGCTTGACCGTTTAACATCCCATGTCAGAACTTAATAACTAAAGCATTCCACAAGGTATTCTATCTTTGGTGTCCATTTTCAGTAGCAGAAATCAGGAAGACATTCAAAACAACCTTCTGTAATATGCTGACCTTATCTCTTCCTTAAAAAAATAAAGCTTCCACTTTTTTCTCAAAAAGGCTAACAATGTTGTACCATAAAGCATAGGATTTTTTCATGTAATATTACGATACTTTGAATTTTGTACTGTAAGCCACATAGAAACAATGGTATGTCACACACTAAATTAGTTTATAATTAGCCTAATTGCTGTGCCTTCTTGAGATGACCTCAATGGTGGATGTGAGAGCATCTGTTCCCTTTTGATCTTTTGTCTTTATGCTATGCCAAATTGCATGTACCTAACACTCAGAATGATCTCAAAAGCACATGACTGAAAATATGATTGTATGTACAAGAACTTGCACATACGGAGAAAAAATACTGAACTCCCCAGAAAAGTGAATGGAACAAATCCATCCAGTAGAAAACAACTTATAAGCACTAGTCAAAACCAAATGCTCAAGCCTGACTGCTCTGGATCCTAAAGTTTTGAGTTTTCTTTAGTTTATATGTAAGGATATTCTCCAGCTATAGAAATGACTTATTGCCTAAGAACACTCTAGAAGTTCTCTTTACATACACAAAGCACTGAAACAGTCATTTTTCTTCTAAATAACAAATCTTTAAAGCGCTTCTAAAAAAAAAAGGTAGGCTTCTAAATAGATTAAAGCAAAAATGTCTGTCTTCCATTTCTGTTTGACTGAACTTAATCTTATTTAGACTACCTGTCTTTTTGCCCCAGTCAGTTGAAATCTTAACCTTCAATACTGGAATTTTCTTCCAACAGTTCTGTAAGTAACAAAGGCCAGGAGCTTCCCTGTGCTGCCTTTTTTTTTTTTTTTTTTTTGAAAAAGCCCTACTGCTAAGCACTTGCCTTGAATAACAAGCTCTCAGACTACTTTCTATAAATTAGAGTGAAAAAGAAGGAACACAATCTTCTATACAGTACTTTCCAGACAAAACAGCAGAACTCATTCCTGAGATTACAGGCACATTGCTCAGCAGGAAATGGCCAAATTCTAATGTACGGTGCAATGAACCTACTTCCATGTAACAAACACAACAAGGCACGTAGTCCTCGTTCCTTAATAGTGGAAAAATAGGTTGGTAGCACATTTAACTTTGCTGCAGCTATTCTGCTTGAGACTCATCTTCCGTCCAAGAGCTTTCAGTGTGATTTCTAGACTGTGTGGGTCCATACATCCTATGAAAGAGCAAGACTATCAGATTTTGGTTTTGCTGAGCAGTCAGAGGAAAATGGGTAGGAATCAAAAAATCAAAACTGACTGAAGGTTTCCCTGGACACTCTCTGTAGCCTATAGATTAGTTAATGCAAAATGTAATGTGGCTTTATACACGTTGTGCTAAAGACAATTAGATGCTGCTTTACTTGTAAAACTGTTTCTAGAAAAGGCATTGTATGTGTCCTACACAGCTTGTCAGCAGTGACCAAACATAAGCATTTTATCAAATATGAATATTTAGATATCAGGGGAAGCTCTTTACTAAGAGAGTGGTGAGGTGCTGGAACAGGCTGCCCAGAGAGGTTGTGGATGCCTTGACCCTGGACATGTTCAAGACCAGGTTGGATGGAGTCCTGAGTAACTTGATCTAGTAATTAATCTAGAGGTTGGCGGCCCTGCCTCTGGCAGGGGGGCTGGAATCTGATGATCCTTGGGGTCCCTTCCAACCCAGGTCATTCTATGAAACTGTAGAACTTTAACTTCATGGCTAAATCAAAGACAACAAAGTGCTTATGCTTCCAAGCCCAAAAATTTCAGGTGAGAACTGCTGACAGGAGCAGAAACAAAATAATATTTGAGCCAAACAGCCTTCTGCTTCCAAGTGCCCCAAAATTTCTGAATTAGTTTAACTTATAATTGCTATAATACCTTTTCAAAGCGAAAGCATCTGCATAGTATGGCTTCTTACTCTTCAATGCAGCTTCCTTCCCCCACAAAAGCAAACTGGCTAGCATAAAATATTGCACATGAAACAGGAAAGGTCTCTGCCACAGCCCTGTCTACTGCAAAGTCCAGCTGTATTAATATACTGACATGACAGTATGAATATAACATTATGACATAATATGACAGTATGAAATAAGCCTGAAGGGTGTATTTTGTAAAGGTAAGAAGAGGAAGACACCAAGTAGGTGCTGCGAAGTAGTACATCCTACTGTCAACTCTTAAGAGCTGCAATGTATTCCCATACTTCATGCATCACTATCCACAAATGGAGTATTATGCCTTGGAGACACTGGAATTTTAACACAGTCCTCACCAGAAAAGCCCACTTTACCTAGGTGAAGGACAGCAGTGACTACAGTCAAAATAGGTCTGTAGTATCAGGCCACTCTTCTCTCATCCATCAGTTGATTTTTTCTTTAAAGGAGCACCAACAAACAAAAGCAGGTAAAGATGTCAAACCTAGAACTGCTAGTTCACACTGCATAAAACTTGCATTGGCCTTGTCATCAAATCATTGCTTTCTATGATTAATTCTTGTCCACAAATGCAAGGCTCTGGCTGAGACTTATTCTTATACTATGCACCCTCTCCTTCTCCTCTTCTTTTGGTGTGGGCTTTAGAGTTTTTCTCAGTGAGAAACAGGCATTAGATGAATTTACGCTTTACGGAAAGAGTTAAAACATTACCTGGTATCCAGAGTTTAATCTCCGTGAAGATTCTCTTGCACTATATGCACCAGCTAAACTGTTCCCAGTTAATGTTCTGGATCCTAGTGGAGAGCTGGAGGCCTGAACAGAGATCCTTCGAGGAATCCTTGAGGGTTTAGAATCCATTCTTTGTCCCCTGTATAAAGGACATTCTGATTATTTTTCCTTTCAGAAACATGTATATGTGCTCTGTATGAAACATAAATGACACACACGCATTTACACAGAGCTTTGGTCTGATCAAACATCAGTAAGATGGAGAAATGAGTTCCTTTCCTAGGTTTTTTAACTGTCTTTTCATGTCCTCCCATTCAGTGTTACAGAACTAGGAACACAGCTCTTCTTTACATTCTTATTATTCCATTGTATTCTTGCTATTACATGACAAGTACTTATGAACTTATATATGAACTAAGTACCTGCAGAAACTATAGAAACTCTTTCTTCAGGGTCAAAACTATGAAACTTGACCTTTCCGTTTAACTCTACTTGCAATCTACCTGCCTCAAAGAAACATTTAACTTCTCCAAGACAACTTCTTTGAAAATCCACTTATAAAATCACAGCACCTGTTGTCTCACATCTATATACAAATTCACATTTCAGTTCAGTGTACTTGTTCTCTTGGTATCTTTAGGCATCTCAAAACGTGCTGGTACCTTTTCCAAATGAGAAGTGGCTCTGCAGGTCCTTCTTTTCCTTGAAAAGGACGGTTTGACTTAACATTGCTCAAAAACTCTCAATAACTGGTTTGCTAATATTCCCAGATCCTTCCTCCTCAGGAGGAGACATAATTGCATCACAAAAAGTAAATAAATTGCAGAGAATTGCAGCATCCTCAGCAGTGTGCTGCAGAAAGAGTAGCATGACAACAACTCTTAAAGCAGGTGGCTGAGAATTGCATCAGGGCAGAGGGATTTGCAGTGGTATAGAAAAAAAGTGGTGTTTTACTCAACTACTGTTAACTCTGATCTAGCCTTCTGAGAATAGCAATAAGATATATCAGGAAAAAGTTAGCGATTGATAAACCCAATTATTTCTAGGTGGATTTTTAGGTGGTACAAAAGAGCTAGTGGTGTGCATTATGGAATGGCACACCAGTCACTATGTTTCAAACATTAGCAACCCACACCACTATTTCTGCCAGAGATATTTCTGCCAGAAATATCACTTGGCTAAACAAGATCAGTTTAGGAACCTGAACTTCTCACTTGCCTAACCTTGGATTACAAACCTAAAGTCATGCAATGGTTAAGTTTCCAAAATAATGTCTAAACCCCTACGTAAATACTGGACAAAGCATGTAATTCTCAGACTTGTAAGTACAGCTGTATTGATAAGAATGCTCTGAGCAGCATTCCACAGCACAGAACACCATCAATCACAGGAGTTTAAAGAAATTAATCATTAACAACAAATTCAGTAATCCAAGCCACACCACTTTCCACAGATCATCTGCGCAACAAAACATAAGAACCACATTTCTTCAAACTATCTGTAACGCTAAGGAAGGTACTGTAGTGATGGTTAATTTAAACCCCAGAGTAATCTGCCATGATGTGCTAAAAGCCTAGTAGGGGCCTGAAGCTGCAGGAAGCATGGAAAAGTAACCATTCAAGTTGCAAACTAACTACTCAAGATTGCAACTTGTCACAGTAACATAGATGAGGTTCTGTGGAGAACAGGAAAAATGTAGGTCTGGAGACACCACATTGGAAACTGTTTGTGTCCAACAGTGATACAAAATCTAAAGGCAAGCGCTAGAAGGGACAGGCACACAGATCAAGGGATACGCTTCTTCCAACAAAGAGCAAGGCAATAACTACTCTGGTTACAGATCGTTCTGCTTCTGGAACACTTCGCTTTGGATGTATGTGGAACCAGGTGAATTAAGGAACAAGAGCAGAAAGTCAGAGGCACGCAGAATATGTGCAGGTTCTCAATGAAAGGAGGGGAGCTCCCTGCAGCAGGGACTAATGTCCACGTGAACAAGAGGAAGAGACAGAAGTGTAAGAAGTCTGAAGAACTTCAGAGATCATCTACTGCTAAAAGCACCGCTTATGTGCCAGCCACATGACAGACAAAAATCAGACTGTTCACCCAGAAAAGGACAGGGTGGAAGACTGTGGACATCAGAGCCAACTAACTCTAGACATCAAAGCATCTACAGATTAGCAAACTGCTTCTACAAATGTACATAAAAAGGCGTGAGACTAATTCCCTCCTCTAGCGTAATCCCAAAAGGTCAATATTATCAATCAACTTAATCTCATAAATCAGCACAAGTGGCTGTCCTCTGATTTCAACCTGAATACATCAGGATGATACTATCAGTACGGTATGTTTTTTCCCTTAAGAAATCTGGCAGAAGCTATACACAAAAATAAGTTAAAATAATGCAAAGGCAGGATGTAAGAACATGGAGAAACTACTGTCAGTTTACGCATACACATTATGATTAAGTTCATTTTTCTTATACTACCTTGGCCTCAGCAAGAAAACAACAAGGATTTCCTATAAAGATGAATCAGCATTGTATAATAGGCATTTGACAAGAAGAACCCTGCTGCACCTGATGCTGGAGTGGAAAGGTACTGGAAGAAAGGCCTTGTGATCTAATTGTGTGAGGAAACAAGATTTTGTCTTTGCTTTTGAACAAACTTTGAGTGACGTAGAGCACATCACTAGGATCAGTTCTTTAAATACAAGCACACGAGCTCTTCAATTACTGGGCATCCAACACAGAAGTAGGAGAAATCACAAATCCGCGACTGAAGTCAATGGAGCTATGACCAGAATGTATTGGATAAACAGAACAAGATACAGGGCATCTCTCCTTCGGCAACAAATGGTATCAGGGAGTATTCTGTTCTCATTTGGCTTTCTTTTATTGCCCAGAGTTCTGTGAAAACTATTTTAAGGACTGTTCCAAGGAAGCCTGAGAAGCAACTGCCCTCAGAGCTACGCCAAATGCACAGAAGCACCCAAGGCTGATGCTGACCGAGATCACACAACGAGGCTTTCAAGAAGAACATACTGAGCTATCACAGCACATCAGAAAGAGCAAGACAGTGATTTCATGATCAAAAAACATCGTACTGTGAAAGTCACAGCAATACCTGTCTGCAAGGGGATACCACGTTCTATTGAATATTTTAGGAGAGATTATTCGGTTTGACAACATCTGTGTCTTAGAGGGGTTTTTCCAAACGACCACAAAGACACTCAAATTTAAAACCCTGAATGCTTTGTTTACCTGCAAAGCAATTCATCAAAACCCAAGTGACAATTAACATGCTGTAATGAGTTCTATAATGACAAGGTAGTCACCCCAATTTACATAGAAGGTAGTGAGACTGAAGGGAAAAAAAAAATCAAGCTTCTCTAAGGAGCAAATAATGATAAATAGTTCTGTTACAGTCTGAATTGATTTAAAAGCCTGTTGTTGCCAGAAAGGGGAACAGCTTATCAAATCTGACACTTGCCACATCCTTCATTGAGCAACCTCAACTCCTGCCAAATCATGCTCCTGGCTTCTCCATGACTCTGGCGTTCTGGTACTACTGATGTGGGCATCCAACAACTTGTGGAGCAGCTGCGCACCAGAGAAACAGCAAAGGGAACAGGGGGTGAGAAGCATTCCTCATCAAAGCCCGGTACTGCCTCAGCTCATGCTATGCTGCTACTCAACTTTGCAAACAAAGCCTCACAGAAGAATCTGGAAGCAGGTCTTCTGTCTCCAGGAACTAGGGATTCTTGTGATGCACCTCAGGAGGGGTTAAACTTAAATTCAAAGTTGCACATGGAAAAGAGATGACCATTTTGTACTGGAGAGGAGCAGCTGAGCTGCCTGTTCCACACACAGCTCCAGCATCCCGCCCTCCAGCTGCAGACAGGAGACCAACTGCACCTCACCGAGCCACGGGCAGGCTAACGGGAGCTTAAAAACAGCCCTCTGCAGGAAAGGAGTGTCATCTCTCTCAAAGGTAAAAATAGCATAAACAGCAAACACTTGAAACGAAAACCCCTCGCTCCTCCTTCTCTGCTGCCCCAATGCCACCTCCCGAGCAATGGGGGCACGGAGGGCAGGCTGGCACCGCTGTGCAGACCCGCTCCCCACGCACACACGTAGGCTTTCAGCCTCGGAACCCCGCACTGCCGCCCTCTGCCCAACGCCCGCCCGCCACACGCTGTTTAACGACCGACGCGACGGAGCCCGGGGCGCTCGCCCGGCACTCCCCACCCCCGGTGGGGCGGCCGGCAGCTCGGCACCTCCCGGGGGACCCACGGCCC
>WBMW01003081.1:2312-24825 GCA_013396635.1 Penelope pileata
AAAAAAAAAAAAAAGAGAGAAGAAAAGCAATTATTCTTCATACTGAATTAAAAAAAAAAAAACAGTTTCCAGTTCGTCTTCAGTTCAAAAATGGCCATTTACTGCAAGTATGAGAGAGACCGGGCACTACAGTGTCTGCACAGTAAGTCCAACACTTTCCCTGGAAGCATTAAGACTTTGCACATACACAAATAAATGCGTAATAAGACTTAGTGGAATCACTGGGTTTTCAGCAGAGGTCCTGGATTTACTCTGTGTGTAAACTGAGTAGTATACACATCCATAGTAGCTTTGGACAGGACCACGTACGTCCAGAAATTTAGGACAGATATTACTAAGTCCTAAGTATCCGTATAACATAGGACCAAAAATGCTACCAGAAGGGTTCAGCAGAGTTTTGCTATTCACACATATTCAAATTTGCCATTCACAGGGACAAGGGTGGCACAGTGAAAGCACGATGGGCTTCACTGAAGAATGCAATGACTTAGCATCCATACACCCAGCATGTTGTCACAGGGCCACCCATCAGGCAAGTGGCCTTACCCACAGTCAATGTGCTCTCTGTTTTCCCGAAGTATACATGCTTGAGGAAAGACGAAAATCAAGTCTCAATGGCAAAAAAAAAAAAAAAAAAAAAAAANAAAGAAAAAGAAACAAAAAAACCAACTATTTATATAAATAAAGAACAGTTCTTTAATCAACTCATGTTTGTTTTCCCATATTGCATCAAATTCACACGACAAAACATTTTGAAATTGCTCATTGAGTTGCTTGTTAAATATTGTACACTCAGAATTACCTTTAATTATTTTTGCAATGCTTTGTCTGATTGATTTTTCTTTCTTACAGATTTGAATCCTGTGGTCAGCTGATTTTTAGGTCTATGGAAGGGCAAGGCTATTCCTTCAGCTGGGACACGTACAAGGTCTTTCTCATATGAATTGCCTGGCACAATGCAAATTATCAACATAAGCTGCAAGTTTGCCCTCAAGCAGAGATCTTCTGTGTTCTCTGTCCTCCACTCAGACAATTTCACAAAATTTACAGGAGCTTAATTATCTTTGAAAACCTCTACTTTGTTCAAACTCCACTCCACTGATGAAAAATACTCTGCGTTGAGACGAGGGCAGACACATAAACACACACTACAGAAAATCAAAATAGTTCCTATACAACCCAAAGAAGAGCATTATACCTTGCTAACTCTAGGTCTGTCAGACCTCTTGCATTCTCATCTCCCCAGTGTTCAATATTTTTCTTAGAATTTTGTATGGTTACGGTTTTCTTAGAAACCTGAGCAATTATGCTTTACACAGAAATCATGCCTGGTTTTAAATGACAAATATGTTTCTGTCCTTTCAAAGCATAGGGGAAAAAAGCAATGCAAACACTACACATTCAACAGCAGACAGCAAATAAAAACTTTTTTAAAAATAAAAACTCATGAGAGTTTCTACCATTTACACTCCTATTTAAATGGCTGCAGTTTTAATATTTATTTTGGAAATCAAAGTAATTCTACGTAATATCACACTACAGGATCAAAGTTTTGACTGGATGCTCTCCGTTGTTTCTTAACTGTATTTCTACATCTTCTCTACTGCAAGTAATCATTTTTGGTTGATTTCCTACAGCAGAAGGAAAGCAGCTCCTTAACTTTTTATTGTACCAGTCATTACTGGACTGCTAAAACTTTTTTGGCATACATCGAAACCAATGCTGTGACACTGCTAGAAATCCTAGAAACAGATACTTAAATACACTCTGCAACCTGCATGGGATTTAGGAATTCATCTAGGAAGCTTTTTCTTGCCCTTGAGTTCATTTCTGCAAATCTGTATAACTAAATCTTGGACAAGACTCTTCCAATCAGAAATTTCCATTCAAATTAGTTAGTTTCTAATTCAGCACCTATGTGGTCTTTTTTTCCAAAGAACTATGTTCTCAGAAGCTTAAGACGGCTGAAAGATTAACCACTGCAAAGTATCAGGTTGGTTCAGAAACCTACACTTAGCTTAAAGGGTTTACTGAAAATCATATGGTCCACATGCAAAAATTGGATGATCCTTAGTTATTTTTAAATAATTCTTTTGACACTTCTCACTTCCAACATGATTGATACTATCTGCTAACATCCCAAAAGTGAAGATTTGACTGGATAGTGAAAAAAGGAGGGAAACCAAAGATTTCATAAGCAGAAGATGGAATTCCATTTGCTTAAGCTAGACATTTAATTCAGATTTTCTCTACATGTAGTGAAACAGTCCTCATAAAGGGCTTGTGCTTTAATTTAGTCAGTGAAGAAATAACTGAAGGTTTCCAAAATCAGACTGTCTGCATAACTATTGTCTGAACTCAAGTGGACAAGATCTCTGTTTGGAGACACTCAAGAGCACATAATGCGCTCTCCACTGACTAGATGTGAACTTAGGTCCATCCTTTACGGGACTACTTTAATAGGCACAAATACTACACATCAGGTGCTTAGGAACTGTGCTTGTACCAGCAAGTGACCCAGCACTACAGAAGTAGATTGAGGGCACCAGCAGTTGGTGCAGAGAGCCCAACACCTACAGTATACGCAGCTCCAAGATTTTCCTGCAGACTAAACTTCACAAGTTCATTGTGGTAGAGTGAAAGATATACAGTATGACCTGTTCAGATCATTGCTGTAGGAAATCAACAAAAAAATGGTTATTTACAGCCATTGGCTTTACCATCCTACTGCCTATAGGTGCTATGCTTTCATCCTAGATGTCCTCAATTTTGAAACCCTTAGGAGAAGATCACAGCATAAACCACACTACATACAAAAGTTTCACATTTATTTCAATTATTTTGAAATCTTGTAACGCAATAGCTGATCGTTTGAAATGGAAATGTGCAAGTTATCAGCATATTATGTATAATAATGAATTGTAAAAGGTGGCCAAGATACAAATATTTTAAAACTCTGTAGGGAGAACAAACTGTACAATTTTAAAGAAGCTTTTACAAGTACATTTACTGCTTGACCTGCAATGCCATGTATCTGTGTGTTGCTTATACCTTCCCAAAGTTCTCCTGAAGTACTGTCAGCCCACAGCCTATTTCTTTAAACCTCTCATTAGGTACAAGACAAAAGACGCATTTCACTTCACTGTGCCTTTTGCTTTCCATGAAATATTTTTTTCCACCCACAAGTAACTTATCAATAGGAGATGAACATCAACAATATTGTAGCAGCTATAAACATTCTTTTTAACATGGGTTCTCCAGTGTCGTAAAGGGCCAGGAGAGAGGAAAAACTACGAAAAGGTTAGTTTTCAACAGCAGCACTGAAGTATGTGAGGTATACAGCACACACTGACAAACTCCATGAACAACTATCTTAGTTACATCATTTCATAGTTCTACCACTACCACATCGTTCAAGACAAGGGTGGAAAAGTTCTGTATTTAAGCACCTAAGTGCTTCCATATGCCAAAACAAACATTTCCCATGCAGTTTCACTCAATCCATCCCCTCGTTCTTCGTGCTTTCTGAAAGTAAGACAACAAGATTTACATAAATGCATATTATTATACAACATTGAACTGTCATGGGCAGAACAAAAGGAATTCCTACCAGAGCTTTCAGGAAAGCTGTCAGTAAGTTCACTTACCTGCTCACTGCTGCAGGACAGAAAGCAATGGAAGAGAGGTGATGGCTAACCTTGCACCTCTGTCCTGCTATGAATCTATCACTAAAGACACTGTCTAGATGAACAAAATTATTTCAGATTCAGGGAGAACCAAGATCTGGACCCTTAACTGGGTTATGCTGTGAAATTATGTCGCCTTCCCCTTATCTGTAGATCTGGCAAGAAGTAAGCACACTTATCTTCACTCACTTTCCTCCTAGCAGGACTCCATAACTTTTCTTATGAAAGCTATAAATACTAACACTGACAGAAAGCTGAGACCCATGGTTCCTCCCAGTGCTCCTCATGAGGACCTAAAATAATCCTCATTCTGCAGTGAAGTGACAGAATTGGCAACCCCGATATTCCCTCCTTTAGCAACCAATATAAGGAAATAAGGAGGAACATTTCAAAATACAGTTGTCTTCTGTAATTGGGATTGCAAGAAGTCAGTTGCAGCTCTTTCCCTTCTTTTAGTTCAGGGAACCACTTTCCCCTCACAGATTGACACCTTTCAGGAGCTATTTCACATCCTGAAAATTAACCGGTCCAGATGTGACAAAGAAAATAACTACAGAGAGCCAAGGAAAGAAAGAAATTTTAAGGCTAGGATGTTAGCTGACACAAGCCAGGAAATTTAAAACAGAAATTGAAATTTCAGTCTAAGACAGACATTTTGGCAAAGATAATGCATGATTTTCCTTTGAGTATTGTCAGTCAAGATCCTCACTCCTGGGACTACACCTTCACAGTACATCACAAATACATACAACACGCGGAGATGCTTTAAAACTTGATGATATTTGCATTTGGACTGACATCTTCTTGTAATATGTTTGACACCGAGCACTTCAGCAACAAAGAACTGAGCTGATTTCAACTCAAGTCTTTTCCAAAGAATAACGGGCAGCTACACATGAATGAATAAGTAAGTGAACAGTTTGCTACAGTAATGAATGCCTCTGAAAACAGTAAGTTTGCAGGCACCAGATGGAAGAAGAACATTATTGCAATTCCTGCATCCCATTGTGCAACAGCCAACAGAGCCGTTAACGCTTTCTAGTGATTTCTAAGCTTTTTTATGTGCTTTCCTTTGAAGGTGTTTTTTTGTTCCCTGTCAGTCTGCAAGCTAGGTTCAGCTGTCTTGGAAATAAATTTTATTGGCAAGCCATCAAATAGGAAAAAGTACAAAATATGGATGAAAATAAATACTACTAATCATATTACAAAACTTGCTAGATGGACACAAAGCTGAAGTTATAAAACACGACCTATCACCTACACCACGAGTCTTCCACCTCCTAAAACCACAGCTTTTTCTCCTCAGTGCTGGAGGGGTCTTTCTGCATCTTAGTTTATCACTGAAATGTCTATCTCACAACTGTAGGAGTCTTTACGCTTTGTTTTCTTTTTTTCAGAAAGCAAACCTAAATCTTACTGGCGTATGGCATTAGGTCTTTCTCCAGAATTCAGAGCAAAATGGTGAAAACTACTCCTGTTCAATTCACATTCGTTATTTTCACTGATAACACCACAAATCATCAAGAGAAAGCTTCCCACTGAGTAAAACGAAATATGCCCAGTTACATGCACCAGTTTACACTCCCCAAACATACATGATCATTTCCACAATGTTCCCTTTACTTGGAACGTACAAGTGAGAGTGTCTCATTCAAACTGTCGGTAAACATGTCTAAGCTCTGTCTGAACTAGTCCCTGGCAAACAAGGACAGAAAAATTACACAACGTTAACAAGCTGAATTCAAGTAAAAAATGCCTGCTGTTATTAAAGATCTACTGCCTTATTCGTTCAGGAAAACACCTGTATCTCATATTTATTCACAGAATCAAATTCATTCCTGCTGTAAACTGAAACAGTAATTTTGAAACTAGGGCATTCATAATCCCATCAGTACTGAGTCTTAACATTCTGCCTTGGTAGTGTCATGTTGAGCACCAAAACGAGAAAAAACAACCACCTTATTTCCATGGCTACATTTTCATTGGACACACGCTGCCACGTGACTATTACAAGAGAAGAAAGCAGTGTCTCCTTGTTGTGTTTATGTCTTTATGATGCCAGATAAGTTATTGTTGACATCAACATATTTAGCAACTATAGAAAATATTATCATCAAATAAATTCCTCATCTCAATCAATTTCAATGCTGTTTGGTTATAGGTAGGAAGGATTAGATCTCAGAATCACACACAGAATACACAGTACATCTCTACACGTGAGGAACATTTTGCTTTCTGACCTTGAAAAGAAAGCTAAATCACTGCACTAACAACAGCAACAATAAACCAGCAGTGGCTGCTTTTTCTTTTTTTAATTAATAAGGCCAACAAAATTGGCAGTTTAGAAAGATTTAGCAAACAAGAAAAAAAGTATGGGACCGTACATTTTTCCAGAGCTGGAAATAATGACTGCTTTTTGTAACAAAAGGAGGGAAAAAAAGAAAAAAAAAAAAAGAAAAAAGATTGTTTCATGTATCTTGATAGTGGCCCATTAATTGTTCAGAGATGATGGCGAGATGATGTTGGGGAAGGAAGCAGAAAACACACTATTAGACCTCACAGCAAAAAGAACAGTGACAATGATTAGGGACTGTTAAGGTGGGTAAACTAACCGACACAATAACACCAACGACAAATAAAGATATCACACTTTTCTTAACTCCCAAGGTAATTTGCTGCAGAGTTCCCAAGGTTGTCTGCCAGATTGTGGACCATGCTACAAGACTTAAACAAAGCCAGGGGCACAATTACTTTGGATTCTTTTTACGAGAAGTAAGATAATTTCCAGTAAGAAAGAAAACAAGCAATTTAAGAGCTTTTTAACTTTAGAATTTGCTGTAGTGCAGCAACATGTGGAAGTCTGGCCATTTTGCCTGCTTCTCAGGAAAACACTGCTCCCTGCAGTGCCCAAAATCTGCAGCCTTCACTCCCAGTCAGTATGACCCATATGCTACAGGTGAATAACCTAAGTTCACGAATGTGAAAGATGAAACATATGATGCTGCTACAAAATGGGGAGGAAACCAATCTGCACCCAGTACAGCAGATACCACTTTAACGTGCTGCAGCAGCCACACCAGCCGGAGTGCCAGGAACAAGGCTTGTTCTTCACGCTGCCTGACCCTACACGACACCACCAGTGACTTACGGCATAAGCATGGGCATAAAACAGAAGCACAGGCCAGAATTCAGGTCTCCAAAATGCTGCTCATGACACAGGCAGCTCTCTTACCTCTCTGCACCCTACACCAGTCAATCTAAAACATGGTTCCGTATCCATTATTTTCAAAAAAGCATTCCTGTTTCTCCTAACTACCTTAACCTTGCTTTCACAAGGCCAAATTATTCCTATGTATTTTTTTTTCTTCTTTTTATTATATTTGACATCACTGACAGTTTCAACATATGTGCTTGGAGCATATTCCTTCTACATTGTGCATGGGGGGGAAGTTTGTTCTTTTTTAAACTAGCATGACCAACAAGAAGTGTTTATTTTTGTAACAGCTTTCTGTTAATAAGGCTGTTAAAATTCTATCATTAAAATAGAAAAACGTATTTTAATTTCTCACAAGATCTTCCACTTTTAAAACTGTACAAGTTGGAATCTCTGGATGTTCTGCCCGCACATCAAGTCATGTTAAGCACACAATGTCAAAACTATGGCTATCAAACTGTCTGCTGCAGAAATCACCAAGGTTTGTTTTTTTTTTTTTTTTAAAAAAAAAAGTCATTAGCCTAGAAAACTGAGAAGGGAAACAGAAAGGCCAGGTAAGCAGCAGTCTAAATCTGTGGCCTACACATCTCTCAGACTTCTAATGCATATGCAGTTATAACTTAGTCCATATAATTTATACAACAAAGACAACTCTGGCACTATTCTTAAAAATATTATTTGTGACCTCATAATAATGTAATAATGACTTATTTTATTAAAAAAGCACACACAAAAAGTCTGTATATTTTTATGAGATCAATTCATACTTAAAATTTAATTAAATCTAAATTGATTTTTTTTATTTTTTTTTTTATTTTTTTTTTAAGTTTAAAGACCTTAGTCTAGAGCTTTCTGTTATGGATACAAAAAACAACCATATAAACTTTTCAGAACCTCTTTTCAGATGCCATCAAGCAATGCTCTAAAGTAGACAAAACAACAATACTTCTTGTTGATATCTATAACACACTATTACTGGACCAAATGAAGGAGCTTATAAATAATTTCATCAGTTGCATTACTTGTCCCTCAAAGTTTAGGCTCTGGGAAAACCATAATCAGTGACTAGTGTCAACGCGTGCTTCATAAGAAATGGACATGTACTCACTGCAAAAGCAAGATGTTCTGCTGGGACTATGGCATGTCTTCAACTACTGCAACTTCGAGTGAACTGTCACATTCACTTACCAAAGCTGAATTTGAACATTTTTTTCCCATGTTTGATGTAAATTTTATTTGCTAATATTAAGTGACAACTCTAAACAATAAGATAGCACATAAAATGTTGGAACCACTTTACACTAACATCTAAATTAAAAAGAAATTACTTTTGGAGGTGATACAACGTCCTTTTTCAGTTCTCCCAAAAGCTTCCTAATTAGTTTGTATCATTTCTAAGGTTTGTAAAAACATATTCTAGTGGGTAAAACAGAACAGCAATCAAAGAATGTGTAAGATAAAGAATAAAGATTACTGTCTCACCATGCATACTGACAGCCAAGCCAACAGCATGTCATCAAAGCTCTTGAAAACTAAATCTAACTACTTTTAAAAAAATCTGCCAGAATATCAAAGTGACACACAAAGTTATCTGCAAAGGTGTGTTCAGGGGAGAGAAGAACTACCCCGGCCTCTAGAACATTGTAAGAGCAGAAGAATTTAGCTAATTCCATGAAGACTGAGACATCCCACCAATAAAGGAATCCAGAAGCAGGATATATCTCGTACTCAAATGAGTTCTGTCACCACGGCATTCTTCCTTTACTGAGGTTTCGCCAGCTCAAGGACAGGGAGTCATCTCAATATCACAGTTTCTTCCAGCCTTGACATTTCTAAACAATGTTATTCTTTTCCAAGCTTTTTCATCTAAAACACAGTTAATAAAATCCACACCAGATTTTTTTCTTGTGGTTTAATAAAAATGAATTCCATTTTCAGATTAATATATTTTTAAACACAATCACAAGCGTCTTTGCTGCATTTTGCAACTCACTTCAGATCTACTTAAAATAAGTGGTTTCTTGATTTATTTTTTTAAAAGGTTTCCATCACCAACTTGGGTTTTCTTTTTGTGACCTGGCATTTTAAAAGGTTTGTTGTACATATTCTAGACAAGAAAACATTAAGGGAATTTGGATTATAGGGCCAATCATTGGCCTGGCTAATACAGAATTATGGGGGCACAGACAGGTACTGCGACAAAATTAAGGCTGCCTAGCAGTACTTTGGCCAGCAGCACCAAAGAAGGAACTGCCTCCACAAAGACCTAAAGGAAGAGAAATAACAAAACGCAGCATGCTGAAAACAGTTTAAATTGAACCAAAATTAGAATTATTCCTTCCCATCAAATATGCTTTGGGTTGAATGTGCATGTAGCATGATTTATTCCTTCCCAGAGCAAGTGGGAAACCATGGGAAAAACTATGGGTAAACTCACCTGTTTCCAAGGCAGCTGCACTGCTCTTAAGCTGGGATCATTCATTAGAAACTGATGTTTTAGGCAAGTATTTAATACTTGATTTTCTCCATCTGCTAAGGACATTTTACTATTTTCCCCAGTGAGTGCTCAATTCCATTAAATGTATTTACATTTTTCTCCTTAAGTACTTTTGCTGAGTTTTTACTTCACATTTTTTAACCATCCAACAAATACTGTGGTTATACAAATGTTTACAGTGAGTTCATCTTATTTACTTTTCAACAAAAAAGGAGTTGTTCTTAATTCTAAAAATACTGGATTTGTTTAGAGAAAAAATGATTAATAATTACTAAGATTTATAACTTTCTAGTCGTAATAAACTGAGCAGCACAGCTGAACAGCAAATCAGGTCGTATTAAGAAGTACAGGAAAGATGTCAGACTCATTCCTACACCTTCTATCGGGCAAATCTTCACTTACACTAATGAACATCTGCCAGCAAAGATAGAGACAAGGTAAAAATAAATATATAACTTAATCAACACATTTGTGAAGCTCAGTGCTCATTTTCCAAAGACAGCATCAGGTATTAAGAGACCTTCAACATTCCCAACCTACCCACTCCTACATAAAGTGGCAATGGCTGTAACTCAGAAATGGCTCCAGGCTGACTCACTACTTCTGCAATACCCAGAAGAGCTGAGACAAACCACACACAGAGAATTATTACTCCAAGTTATTGCTTCCCTTGAGCTATTTGAATAATAAACAAAAAGAATGCATAAAGTGAATCCAGATTTTCCTATTTTATTCTTTCAGAATATAAGCTCTTTGAGGCATGTGGACTGTCTTCATTTTTAATTTTGTACAGGACTGTTCACCTTGTCAACAATTCATGTGATAATATATGGCAGTAATTGTTCTGTCCTTGCTTAAGAGATGTCTATGTAGAGCTTAACAAAAGCTAGAGTTGGATAAAGTTGATGGTAAATACTAACGTCCAGAACTAAAGCCATTGTTTCAGAGCAATTGACTAGCCAGGCTCATAATAAAATAAATGACATACAACTTCATAGCATTTAAATAGATTCAACCATACAGAGGAAAAAAAAAAAAATTCTGTCGACTGTGATTTACTTAGACAGGAAAAAAAGATGATTAAAGAAGGAAAAAAAAAAAAGAAACAGAACAACTATAGAAGAGTATGATTCCAAATTCTAAGTGAAAGCTACTGCCTCAGTCAAGATACCAGTGTCACAGTATCCCTCAAAATCAAGCCCAGGTTAAGTTCATCAAAATTATTACTTTCCTGCACAGCTGGTTATCGTTGCATCTAGTCTCAGTGAAGAGCTTGTGATGCACAACTTACATGAATCTGAGTTATAAATTTGGTCAATATAAGGCTGACAATGTACAAATGTTTGAAACATACAATTCTACAGTATAAAATAAATTATACAAAAGATGACATGATTCTGTGTTCACTGATATAGACTCTGACAGATCTCCTGGCAGGACAGATTTGGATGTTGATCTGGATCAAGAAATAACAAACTGAACACTATTGCTGAATTAGCCAGAATACAGTATGGCGGTTACACAGGATTTATGCTGTCTGCAGAAAAGCACAGATAATGCTTGCCTGGCGTAAAGTCAGGACAGAAAAGAAAGACAACAACTGACTGAGTAAAAATCTAACCAGATCAGAATTGCAACTTGCAAATTTTCAAATGACACCATGTGTTCATATCCGTTCCATGCTTTGCATCTCAAGCTATTTTCAGTGTATTGAAAGATGCTCTAAAAGATCTATGACCTCTTCAGCTCATATCCCAAGGTCTGAATCCCATACCACTGGTTAGCAGTGAGTGCCCTTCAAAGCCTGGTCAAAAATTGGTATATAGTTAGTCACAATGTCATTAGTAGTCTCTGTTTACCAGTTTGGATAAGTCTGCTGCCAGATGTGGACATTAGGCAGGATGTAATTCTTCAAAAAAAGGAGCGAGTGTCCAAGTGTCTCTTTTTCGTGTTAAAACAAACATTCTGATTAAACTAAATCCAGAGAAACCAGAGAATAGCTTTTCAGAGGAACATTCTCTATCGTTTTCTACTAAGACAGCAAATGGAAAGAGACAAGGTCTGCATGAAACATGATACCCAGGCACCTGGTTAGATACATGGCTTGACAACTCTGTTACTACTAAGTACAAAAAAAAACTTTCTGAAACTGCTCTAAGCAGGTAACAGCATTTAAGCCTACCTGTCTCCAAACATCCTGCCTTTAAAATGTCAGCACATCTGTGTAGATGTAAATCCTTCCATTTACCTAAGGTCATTCAAATGTAATGAACAAAAGCCTACTCTTGACTTCTACAATGTACACACTGAAAAGCACGGCAATGAGCCCTATCGCAGCTTCCAACACCATATGCAGTCCTCACATGATTTCAGGAGTTAACTCCTCTATTGTCTGGAACAGCTCAAGAATTAGCAAGAGTGTGTCTGGAAACTAGCAGAAGCCAAAGGCTCACTGACATGTAAAGGATAACTAGGGGACAGTCTGAATTCTGCAGGCCTGCCAACAACTTGAAGTAACCATCAATTAACTATTATGTGCACGGCAGAACCCTTCAGGATTCAGAAAACTGAAAACCTGCTTTGTATTAGGTAACATGCCATCTTGCTGCAGTTCAGCACAAAGTTCTCAAACCTGCCCTTAGCTTCTGCCGTATTCCTGCCATTCTGATGGAGCGGGTGTCTCACATTACAGAAACTTACTGCCAATCAGCTAATCACCGGTAACTGGCAGCACCTGCAACACAGGAACTAATGTGAAAGTAAGAAATTCCAGCAGGAGCTGGAATGCAGCAATTTGCCCCCAAAAAACATAATACTGGGCTGCTTTTAAAATAAATGAACATGTACTTTGCCACACTAGTCAGTACAGCTCCACCACACGTACTGATCTGCCTGTTCTGTACCACAAGGGCCACAGCATTCCACTGCAAAAACCTGAAGTTTCCAGCTGAAGTCAAACATGCTAGTCAGTGTCAGGACTTCCATCACAGCTTTGTCAGTTGGTCCGATGGCTGATCCTCACAGTCCTTAACTACGAATAAGCTTTACTGTCAAAGCGAAATCTCAGCATCAGTGAAGTCAGCAGCAAAAACTGCTACAGTCTTTAATGAGTGTACATCCAAACTTCATTGTTCAAGATTCACACAACAAAATGCAGACACCTACATCCAGGTGAACCATCTAGCTTCCTTTATCATCAATGAAGAGAAACAGGTGCTTCCAGATTCACCCTCTCCTACAAAAGTTTGATAAACACAATCATTTTTCACCTCCTCAGGCTGACACAGAGATTTAAGTTACAAACTCTATATTGCAGATATCTAAAAACAGCAAAGAATAACCTACACAAGGTTTTATTTTTGGTTTTCACACGCTTTTCCTTCTTTTTATTAAAACACAAGTTGTGTAAGTAGAACCAAGCCTACCACGTAACGAAGACTGCTGCAAAGAAAAGACCAGAATACACAGTAACTCGTTACTCCCTCACCACCAGGATTCCAAATGCTTAGATAGCAGAGAATAAGATGGAGAGTTGGAAAAGTTAACCGTCCACAACTAATGAGCTGAAATAAACTTTTCAAATAATTTCATCAGTTTCTTTGGGGGTCCCATGAGATTAACACATTCTGGTAATATATCCGATAACTGATTTTCTACTTTAATAAGGTTACTTTAATTGAACTATTCTATTTTTTGTGCTGCGTCATTATAGTTTAGTACTTCTTGACAGACTAAAAACAAACAAAACAATAACAACTTTGTTTCTCTACAGCTTCAGCATAATGTTAAAATTCTTTGCTACAACAGGATATACCCACTGAATTACTCAATGTCACATCTTCCTGGTATGCCCTACGGTTCAATTACTTAAATAGGAGTTCCATCCTCCTTACAGACAGCTTTCCTCTACTTCTATCCAGCTTCAAAATTTTGTCTTCATCTTTTCCTCCTATTGTCACCTCAAGAGCCAAAACTAATGTTCCATTCGTAATCTCTGAACTGGATTCCCAGGAACTCTACAGAGGAAGATCTTGTGGCCTTTTATGCCATGCCACATACCACAGCACATTCTTTGCCTTGTCTTTTTGTCAACGCTTGTTGTTCCTAACAATGGATACTGATTACAAGAACTTTAATTTCCTAATTCTCCCTTTCTGACTGTCCTAATTAATGATCTTACATAAAACTGTCTCCAACAACACCTTGAAGGAGATCACACTAATGACAGATGGAAAAATCTCAGTGAGATACAAATAGTACTGCTTCAATATAATAAAGATATAGATCTCAACGGTAATTCTGAAAACTAAAATTCTGAAATATGAAACTATTAGCCAATAGCAGAGATTCTGCAAAAGAAATTAAAATTATTTAGAGCTCCTTTAGCTTAATAGAAAATAGATTTTCTAAAATATTCTAAGAAAAAGTATGCTAAATACTGACTGTATATAAACAATGGAGGACTTTCCAAGTCCTACCAAGGTCACCACTTTGGTTGAACTCTACTCATCAGAATCTCTTTCAATAAAATATTGTAAAAGACTGCAGTAACTCTATAACACAAATGTCACTTGTGAGTGCAATGTTTATTTTTAAAAAAACAAAACTTATTTAGTAATAGACTTTTAGTACAACAGGACTCACAGAATCTACATCTGTGGAAAAATGCACGCGTCTTACACATGCACTGGTTTGCTTGAACAAGTTTGTCTTCCTATAGACACTGCTTCCACCTTTCTGCTTTGCACTTAATACACAGCTTTACTTTACATGTCCATAGCAAATTTCATTCTCTTAACTTATTGATGTGCTTCTACCATTTTCTAGATTAAATAACGTCACTTTTAACAGCCTGGTTACCCTTTACTTCAGTGAAGAACGTAATTTGACATCATCTCTGACAGACAGCAAATATTTTGGAAAGAAAACAATTTTTTTCTTATGTCTTATATCCTAATCTAAAAACTTTCCCTTGCTTCACTCTTCATTTTCATTGTTTCTTCACAAAATGAGCAAGAGCTTCTTCTCAAAGAGAACCACATGATGTTTAAGGTGCCTTCCAATCTATACATTTCTATGATTCAAGAAATAGAAGTCTTTCCCAGTATTACAAGAGGTAATTCTTAATATTAGTATCTTGATAAACCACAGTTTGGCCTGAACTGTATTTCAGTATATTTAGGGCTCACTATAGTTCTTCAGTATATTAAAGATGCTGTTTCAATATGTTGAAGGCTCTGAAGCCTTTTTTTTTGTTGTGACTCTTTCTACAGCTGATACCTCTTTCCAGAAAAAGGTCTGAACAGCTTTGCAATATGTTTTTTTTAAAATACACTTTGCAATGAAGCCTTGATTCATCTTAAAACAGTCACAATAATAAAGAGCAATTTTGAATATAAACAGTAATCTCTTCTTACAGGCAAGGACTGAAGTATACAAACACTACTCTAATGAAGACTAAATAGCAACCTCTGAAGCACTGATGCTAGTCTTCATTTTAAGAAACATTAGAATATAAAGGAAAACCTAAAATGCTTCAGCTGCCTTTCGGACGACTTACATAACGTGCCCATTAATCTGTACCTATCAAACAAAAATAAGGTAATGATTCTAAAGATGATGAGGATTCCAACTTGCATCAAATCTAGCATACCAGCAATGGGGTTGTAAAGTTTTCCAACCTTTTTCAGTGCATCCAATGAGTTGTCTTATCAGCAACAGAACACAAGTAAGCTGCAAACAAGACTTAGTCATTTGAACCCTAGCTGTTCCTCACGGTACTCTGAGAGACCAAGGTGCTACTACGTTCTAGCTCTGTATTTTCACTGACCAGTCAAATTCAGCCTAGAGATAAGAGTTCTACTTGCCAGTAAAAGTCATTTTTCAACTAGACAGACATCAGCTCTAACATTTCTTAAAAACCAAACACTTTGAGATTATCTACCTCTTTAAAATACAGCTGAAATCTATGAGTAAACTCAAAAATAGGAAGAAATAACAACCTAAGAGACAGTATGATTGTTTGAGAAGCATTTCCTTCAGAAGTCAGGCCAAAAGAATACTTCTTTCAGACCCTGCACCAGGGTCTCTGCAAGGAAAAAAGTAAAAAAAAAACAAAAAAAAACCAACAACAGTGTGCTGATGAAAAAGAGAGAAGAATTGTTACAGGAAAAGGTAACTGGAAAATATGCTATGTTAATCTATTCAACAGTTTATAACATAAGGAATCCATTGTTTTCAGTCAATTATAATCCAAAATTTCTTTTCATGTGTATGATAACAACGAAACAAGTGAGTGAGTTTCTACTGTTTATGTCTTGATGAGTCAATAATGTGGAGGTCTAATGCAGAGTCAAATAAGCAAGTAATTATTCAAATCAATTCACCCTCTGTTTAATGAACAGAATTCATTTTCTGGAAGAAAGTAGTTTATTTCCCTTCAAGAGTATGTAATCTGCTTTGTTTTCCACTATTTGTTTCAAGAAATTGCTCAATATTTTTAAGAATTACTAAGAAGTACCACAGTAGAAAATAAGTGTACAGTAGGTACAGAATTTCTACACACAACAGAAAACATTGCTCCAATTGAATATTTACCTCAAAAAAAAAAGTTTCCTTAATGTTAGTGAATCAGTGTGCAAAAAAATACTATCCTTCCATAATGAAAATATACATATAAAAAGATGTTTGAGCCTTTCCACTTCCTCCCAAATTTCACCTCCAAGTTAGCTGTACACATGAACAAGAAGAACTGTATGAAAAATAACTAAAAGCTGCTGATAACTTAAGATCTGAAATCTTAGTAGAAGGACTTAAGACTATATATTTATTTAATATAATCATAGAAGTCTAAAATAAGTACTTACTTCAACATGTGTAAGCAGCATTTGTTCAATGTTATCACTGTTTTTCTCCTTGAGATCTGCTGGGATGCTTCTACTTACTATTTGGAAATGTGTTTTACTGAGGTAACCATCACCAAGGTCCTGTGTTCAGAAAATTAAAAAAATAATAATTTTTAAAAAATTAATCTGTAACCAAAATGTTAAGTCCTATCACTGTTCTAGAAAATAAATAGAACACAGTATTTAGGCACAAGATCAAAGTCTTTTTAAAGAACCAGTGATTGTGTTGCTTTTCTGCATCTTCTCACAGGTAGTTCATACTAGTTCTCAGTGTTAAAAGAAGTTAAAGACCTGAAAAGTGAAAGTAAAACTTAATACAGGACGACTGCCAAAGAATCGGAAGACAGCGCGCGAAGGTCGTGAGAAGATGAGCAGTTAATAACTTGCAATACATTCATACCAGTATAAGCTTCCCCATTCTTAGTATCTTGTTTTATTTTAGATCTGTTTACATCCTAACTTTCGTGAAGTTTAAAAAAAAAAAAAAAAACCTTCAGAATTTCAGTGTGTAGAGTCACAACATGTTCCCTTCTCTTGATCACTTTCAAGGGTCAAATGTCAGAGAAAACAGCAAAGCTTTACTTTCTCCCAGATCCCTTTTTATCACTCTGCTTCCCAGACCACATGGCCTATGGTTGTAAAAGGCCCTTACGCAATTTCAGAGTTGCAGGAGAAGCTTTCAGCAGCTTTCCCTCTTCACCGACCTGAATACCTGACTGTCTGCACACGCACATAAAAATTATTTTTTCGATTCAAAGAATAGAGAAAAAACAGATTAGTGGGAAAACATACACTCTGAAAGGAAGAAATAGTGCACAGAACACAAAGAACAGTAGTTGCATGTTAAGAACTTATTTTTCAAAGGAAAGAAATAAATTGGGATTTTATTAGCTGTTTCATTACATTTTATTTTGGACAAACACAGAAAGCACATGTGCAACATCTGATGAAAAAGAATTATATTCAAAACAGTCTCTCTACAGAATTCATTAATGCAGCATTAGATTGCCTGACAAGGCCGCAAATTTAACCGTAATATAACTCTTTGATTAATCTATCACTTCTGACACAGTTTATTTCGTATATTTTGACCTTTAAATCAACACAGGTTTTATTCTGACATGCTAGTTCTCTCCTTTCAATGACATTGTATAAATACATCCAACACGTTCTGCCTGTATGCATACACTGTCATTACCAAGTTTCACATCTTAAATAAAACAATAATGCCATCTACATGTTTTTTGCCTATGAATTTTTAAGCACGAATCGTATGATAAGCAATTCTCTCTTATCAAGAGGATGGCTTTGCCAAACTTTGCTGGATGTCCTGGTTGCACCAACTGCATCCTGTGCTCTGAAGAACCAAGCATGCAGAGGACACAGAGATGGAAAAATTGAAGCATATCTTGATGATATAAAAACCACTCCATTCATTCGCAGCACTCTCTCAAGACTCCTTCTGGAGTTTTGTGCAAGCGTCAGCAGGAGTAAAGCTGCCTACGTTGGTATTTATTGCCCTAAGAGCAGCAAAGAAAGTACTACCACCACCCACAGAGGTGAAATGCCCCAAGGCACCATGAGTTCTGCTACAGAAGGACTGGATATAACATTCACCTCCCTGAACCAGTTTTTCCAGTGAGGGGAAAGAAGGAGCCAAAGCTATACGGCGTTTGCTTTCCATGGTATTTGAATGCAATGAAAAATAGCCATAGACAGCAGGAAACGTGGAGCTAGCAGCCTGCCTCTGTGCTTGACAGCTGTACATCAGAGGCCACTGGAGAGGTGGCTGGAAGGAGGAGAATCCTTCCTGTTGCACTCTGTGTCTGCACTTCATATACTTCTGCCCCTGCAAATAAATCAATGCCGTAGCAGGGATTTTGATATTCATTAATGTGGAAAAGGAGTCTCTTTCTATTCCAGCTGTCTTCTAAGTATCAAAACCAAAAGTGATCCAATACAGATCTAGGTAGGATTACCTAGATTAACCTAACTAAACATGAAATAAAACAGAAATGAAACAGTGGGACAACTGTCACTGACAAGATTTAATTATCAATCTCCAGTAACAATTGGTGCTACTTTCCAAATTTAGCTCCATCAGGTCCTACAAATGAGGTGCTCTTAGCTTTCTTACAGCTTTCTTTTAAGAAAGGAGAAAAAAAAAAAAAAAGGATTATAAAAACACTGCAGTGTAGAACATTTCACTTTCAGCTATAAATACATGCTTCTGCTGGGATCGTGTGAGCTCATGCCACAGAAGCCAGCTTGGCAAAAACAATGGGTATTCCATCACCTAAGTTCAACTTCTACCAAAAACTCAGGGACCTAAGAAGACAGTTCTACAAGTCTGATTTACCTGTGTGGTCTCATTGCCATCAATGGCTTTATTCATGTGAGCATGGAACAAGGAATGGGATCCAAGTGCATTACACTGGCAAAACTGAGTGCTCAAAACTTTCCGCAACACCAATATTGGTTAAAAAAAAAAAAAAAAAAAAAGGGCAAAAAGACAATGAGGAACCTTTTTAATGAAAAGCTTCTTTCACAAATGATATACTATAAATGGATGCTCTCAATGATCAGGTTGTTACCACACTCTGAAATCATAAAGTCATCAACTTGGCCCATTAACAAAAATTACTCAATTTTTTTTTTTTTAATACATGAGAACACAAATCTCTCATTTTGCTACTTCCAGCAAAGTTTCATATTTCACAGAAAGTTCAAACTTTGACCTATGTCTTGAATTCCCAACAGTGGCTCATAGCATCTTTCTTTGTTGAATAAATCCCCCATAAACACAGCCTTCAACTGAAGTTTCAAATGGCTGCCTACAAGAAAGAGTGCATTGTAACACTTGTCTAATATTTGCACTGTTTCAAAAATTCTGAGGTGAACGTGTCTGAGGCCAAGACCTGAAATTGTTTTATCTGTGATTAAAGGGTTACAAATAGTACCCCTTCCATTTGAGTGCAATTGTGTCAATAGAAATAATGCCACATATTTACTCTAGGACTACCTGCATTTCAAAATGCTTCAGGCATGATTTTTCTCCCTGAAATTATTGGGAGGATGGAAAACAAGACATTAAAACAAAAGAACACGACCACTCCAAAAAAAAAAAAAAATCTAGAAGTAAATTCTGAACAGCAAGGAGAAGAAATAGAAAGATAGCAAGTATCTCAAAGCCGCTGTTACTGAAAACCAGTCAAAGAAGCAAAAGTATTTAAGACAACCTGCACCACTGTTCAACCAGCAGGAAAAAAAAATCCTACAACAGTATGGATTTATTATTAGATGGAAAATAACAGAAGCATTCAAATTAGAATAGTCAAGTATTCAAAACATTCCTGTTGTTGTTAGAGATCAACTATAAACAGTGCAGCCACGTGCCATAAGCAGTGGTTAGACAGACATTAAATGACAAAGCTACAATTAGGTATTTTCAAATCAGCACGTAAGAACTGCTGATGTTTTAAGTCTTTGAGTACTGTGGAAGTTTCAGAGAATTTGGGAGAAAGACAGCACATACCCATGTACCTTTAAAAGTATATACTAGACAACATGCATAGCTATACACTTGTTAGCTTGACATCATTCCAAGAAAAGACTTCAAATGGCATTCACAAATTCAAAAAAAATAAAAAATAAAAAATTGAAAATTATTAAAATTCATTAAATGTATTTTTTCTTTTTTAGAAAAACAGACTCTGTCAAAGTAATACAGAAAGACACATTTTGTTGATAAACATTATAGAATATATGCCTAGACTTCTGTAAGGTAATTGTTGATTCCAGAAGCAGAAATTAAAAAATTAAAATAGTCCCAAACTAATCTGAGACACACTAAAGGATGAGAAAAACGATTAATTCACAGATTACAAATGTAACTTAAAAATGGGGAACCAACGTAAAAGAAGTGATTCTAATGGGGTCCTGGGGGATCATTCTTGGCCCTGTGCTATTTAAAATTTTGATTAATGACCTAGAAACAATATGTAATTATTATTGGTGAGGTTTGAAAATGACAGGAAAGCAAAAAATAATGAGGACTGACCACATAATGAGGAATGACCGCTGATACAGATTCTTTTGGTTGTTGTATGCAAGAAATAAAACGTATTTTAATACCAAATATAAAGACACACATCTAGAACCAAGACTGCAAGACAAAGGATCAGATCCTTAAGCACAAAACCTCTGCATAGGTTTATGGATAATTACTTGAACAGGAATGCCCCATGTGCTCTTTTAGTTTAAAGGGTTAAAGACATCCAGGAAGGTTGGAATTTCACCGTGATACAACATCCATCCTCTAGTTCTCACCATGGCTGAAGAAGGAAGGATGCTGACATACTGGAAAGGATTCCAGGATCCACAGGAATACTGGAAAACATGCCAAGGAGGTCAACATATTTTACTTAACACAGGCAAGGTTAAGGGATGAATGAATTATCTGAAACCAGAAGCACCAAAACAGGAAGAATTCTGATAAAAGAGGGGTCCTCAGCTTCACAGACAAGGTACAAGTTCAAGTGGATGAAAGCTGAAACTAGACAGTTAAGATTAAAAGTAGTATTTTCTTTTCTTCAAATTTAAAGCACAGTCAACCATTAGATAGCCTTGTTGAAAATGTAATGGTTTCCCCATCTTCAGGGATTCAGAAAACTAAAACAAGATAATTCCTTAAAAGGCATCAAAACAGAAATCATTGAGATTATCCTACCCCTTTGTTACGTAACTTCCCAGCAGTTGTTTCTGGATTCATGAACTCTGTTCAATAGATGTCTTGGCCTAAATCCTCAGACAAATAACTTTTGTGTTCTCAAACAAGCAGTGAAAAATGTCATTTATTTCATGCATTACAAACAACACTAAAGGATGTTCGAGCTTCTAGTGGTTGCAAACTACTGAGAAAGGCCAGCAGGGTATCTAAAAATTAACACTACGATTATTTTTACCTTGGTAGTTTTCCACTCCCAGCCATCTCCTATTTGCTCTGAATGTTTAATAAATTCTTCACAGTACTGCTTGAATCTTTTCTCTTCCAAAAAGAAGCCCTCTTCAGCAGCCATGCTACAGGACATCTGCAGAGCATACTGAATGTTAGCACTGACAGAGGAACACTAAAAATAACATGCTGATTTATAGCAATTGAATAGCAATATAACAAAGCAGTGGGAAACACTGTTTCTTTAAGACAATGAAGTATTTCTTCAAGGGCAGCACACTACAGAATCACAGAAGGGCTGAGGTCGGAAGGTCGAGCCCAATCCCCACGCTGACAGCAGCACCAAGCACAGCAGGTGGCTCGGGACCACTTCTAGTTGGGTTACAATTACCCCCAAGGAAGGAGCCACCACAACCTCTGTTCCATTGCTCAGTTACCACACAGATATACGCATCTGTGTATCAGTCTGTGCTTGCTGCCTTTCACTGGACAGCACTGAGAACGGATCGGCTCCACCTCCTCTGTTCCCTATTTATTTATACACACGGGTAACCCTCCCGAGCCGTCTCTTAGAGACGCAGAATCCTCAGAGTTGGAAGGGACCTTTACAGGCCACCTGCCCCAACCTCCCTGCAATGAGCACGGACACCTGAAGCCCGGTCCAGCCTTCCTCTCTGTGCCGAGCAGCCCCAGCCCTCAGCTCCACCTCACGGCCTGCTGGTGCAGGACTGCCAGCCGGGTGCTCCTCAGCCTCAGGGACCGGCGGGTGACACAAACCCCAACTCACGCGTGGCCCAGCTCCGTGGGCCCAGCACTTCCCCACAGGCAGCCCCACAGGGCCACAGCAGCACCTCTGCGTGCTCCCGGAGTGGCAGCATCAGGGCCCGGCTGGGACACGGCCCGGCACTGCTCTGACCCCGGCAGCGCCGTTACCTGCATGCCGGGGGACGGACACTTGGAAGCGGGCACCACGCGCGTGCCCGCCCTTCCCAGATTTCCCAACCCAGCTGGGAAGCCGGCCGCCCGCGGGCGCTAAGCTGAGCGCGGCTGCAGCCGCCCCGCGGCCCCACAGGGGCTCACGGGGACGGAGGAAGCCCGAGGAAGCCGTCCCGCCCGCACCAATGACAGCGGCACTGCCCCAGAGCTGGGCACAGGGCACAGGGCACGGAGCGGGGGAAGGGAGGCCCCGCCCATACGAGCTTCCCCCGCCTCCCGCCGGCTCCAGCTCGCTGCGCATGCGCACTCGAGCCCCTGGGA
>WBMW01003081.1:24857-42206 GCA_013396635.1 Penelope pileata
GGGGGGGGGGGCGCGGATGCGCATGCGCGCAGCGAAGCCGTGGCCGTGAGTGGGGCTGCGTTCCCGGCGCCTCAGGCGGAGCCCGGCGGGGCTCAGCAGTAAGGGTTGGTGCTGTGCCAGCCTCGCTGAGCGGGGCGCTGGGGTGCTGCTCGGCCGTGTTTTTTGAAGTACCCCTTGATTGGATAAAGGCTTCAGCTAAAACGGGGGAGATTGAGGTTGAATGTTAGGAAGAAGTTTTCCACGCAGAGGGTGGTGGGGCGCTGGCTACAGCTGCCCGGGGAGCTGTGGGCAAGCCGCGCAGTCCCGGCCCCGGGAAGGGCTTCACTACCCCGAGCCCTTCTGTCTGCCGCCTCCTCCACCGCCCAAACGGAGGAGATGTCGGGGCCAGATAAGTGTGGCTCGGGCCGGGCTTACACCACGGGCTCAAAAATGCTAGTTTTATTTGAACGCTTCTAATTAGTTTTCAACACTTGTTCTTGAGCCCTCCCCCTGCAATACAAATATATAATGATATATTGTGACTTTCACCTAATGAAAACAAAGCGGGGACATGGAATTAAAGCATTCAGGTCACCTAAGCACCATCTTGTAGCTGATGTTTGAGTAGAACAGCGGTGCAGAATGGCTGTACAGTCCTCTGGAGTGGAACAGATCAGAGCAGAACAGGTGGAAGCAGCCTACAAAGACCACCGAGTCCATCTGTGTGAGCACTGGAGAGCTAACCAGGAGTTAAGGCATGTCCCACTGCCTGTGAACGCTGACAGCTCTGTGGCACCAGCTGCCTCTCCAGGCAGCCTGTTCCCCTGTTGAGCACCCTCATGGCACACGAATGCTTCCTAACGTCCAGTCTGTTGCCTCTTAAGTTGTTTCTGGTTGTGATGATTTGGTAGGTGCACCAGGCACCTAGCAGTTGTCTGTGCAAGACAGATAATGTGCATCTGATATGCTAAGTATGTTTCTATCTGTGCCAGACAAATGCTAGAATTGTTTTTAAACTCATGAGCCAATCAGACCAAACATTTTGTCCGATATGACTGAAATGTCCAAACAATGGCAATTACAAAATGCACAATATTTTGATACGCTGAACCAGAGCATGATGTTAGCTTTACCAATCTAGCTGTAAACTGCTGGTTTAAAGAGTTTTGTGAGTGTGGTAGGACGAGTAAGCAAGCTGAGCCATCATCTTTGGAGCCCATGCTATTGAGCGTAGAGCCTCTGTATGCATAGGATGTTTTGCTTCAGCTGGTTATAAGGTGACATTTTGCAACTGCACAGTTCCTAATTTGCTTGTGATCTGCAGGGTCTGGAGACCTTACAAGGGCTTTTGGCTGGAATATTCTCTTTGTTTTTAAAAATTCCATTTTCTAGGTTTTGGCTGTTAGCAGCCTAGCTCTTCAAATATATACCATGATTCATATTTAAATATAATTTTCACAGCTCTTCCTGAAAAATGTAATGTTCCATGTAAATCCACAATTTTCGACATTAGATATATATGAGCAAAGATTTGTTTCACTAAATTATTATTCTGGAGAACATTTAATTCTGTGAGGTGCTTTGAACAGATTACTATACGTCCACAGATGACTGTTTTGACTGCATACATTAATTTAGAAAGCAGTTGTATAGCTTGGGTGATACCATTAAAACTACCAGTTGAGATGCTATAGTCATTTCTTTATCATTATAAAAATTAATTTTTTGTTGTTCTTGGCTGTTTCCTTTAAATGTTGGTGTTTTGAGATTTGGTAAGAAAACACCATGTTGTCACCCAGCCTTGAGTTCCAAAGGAAGATATTACATTGTGGAATATATTCCGTAAGCCATTTTTGCTAACAGAAAAAGCCTGTGTTATTGAAAAAATGTCACGTAATGTGCATTGCCTTGGAAGCTAGAGCTCCTGATTTCTAATTTTAGCTTTGTTACTGTCTCTTTGCATTTTCTCAGGCAAGAATCATAGGTTTAAGACATAGCACTTAAAAAGTGGCTGCTGGGGTCCCAGATTTTGCACTGAATTTAGCAGGGGAGCTACCATGGCTGGCAGATTCCAGAAAACTAAGCTGTAGTTTCCATATATTTGGATCCATACACTTAAACTAAAATGTAAACAAATGTTAAGATACAGACCTTGTAAAAATCAAGGACAGCCAGCAATTAGATAGTCACCAGTAGTGCTCGTTTTTGAAGACAGTCTGGCTTTAGCCATGGCAATATTATCTGTGGACCTGGAATGGAACATAGACAGCGTTAAGTAATTATGTACACATGAACAGTGGACCTGAATACCCCTTTCAGGGCTCGCCAGCTTCCTAATGACAAGGATAACTAACTCTTCAGGTTTCAGAAGTTAAGGTCTAAAACATTTTACTTTAAAAATCTGTTAGTATCTGTAAACTATTAGTGGCAGTATTAGTGAAATACTATATATCTCTAAGTGGACGGGATGCTGCATGGAGAAGATTCTAATCCAGGTTCTCGCATTAACAAATTTAGGCTAGTTTCATTTTTCTTTGTCTGTCTGTCCATCTTCAAGGTAGATCAGGCTCACAGTATATTCCTAGAGCATCTAGGGCCAGCTGGGTCGTTTCAATAAGTTGTAGGGAGTGCCTCTTTATCAAAGAAAATGCACTTGCCGTAGTTCTAAAATTTCTTGACAACAGGCTCCAACATGAGGGTTTCTGTCCCTTCCCTTCCTTCCCTTGTCTGTACTCTGCATAAGTAAGTGCCCCAGTTTCCTATCTCATCCCTGCCGTACAAAAGCATTAATAGTCTTGTTCCTTGTGTCAATAATTAGATGTTGATAAACAGAGGTGAAAGTCATCGGGACATTTTTTACTCTAAATACATTAATATATGCAAGTATATATTTACAAAATTGTCAAATGTTGATCATTTTTGCAAGCAAAGTGCAATAATTGTAGGAGCTTCGTTGGTTGGAACTTTTAGAACTAAATTGAACGAAGATGATGAAGAATAATCTTTCATCATCTAGGAGGTGGACTGAGTGATCTCTGAAAGGTCTTTCTCATCTCTTCTTTCTCGTTTTTGGTCCCAGAGAAGACGATTTCATTCAGAACTCATTGATAAGAAACTCAGGCAGCACTCTGCTAGTAACGCTCTCCAAAGAACAAAGGTAACATTACCTCTCTAGAACTGATGGAATTAACAGGATGTACTCTCAATTTCACAAATCCTCCTTAGTTTGATTCAGGTCTTGAGTAATTCACAGTAATTCTAATGCTATTTCTTCCACTTCGGTGTTTGATTACTCTTGATTTTCAGTGGTAAGCAATGTACCTGTGTTGCAGAGTGTTATAACAAAGGAATATTGCTAGCTAAGCCAAGCAAGAAATGATGGATTAGCTGAAGCAAAATGGTCTTGAAAATCTCATTGAGGCTGTTTGACAGTGTGTTCAAAAGCAAAATGTCATTTGTGCTATAACACATCCTTTCTTCATTTGCTCTACTGATATGGTTGCAGGAGCAAATGTACCTTATTTACGGTTAAGAAGGAGTGCATATACAGGCAACATCTGCAAGAGAGAAATGTGGGACTTCGTTCCAGTTGAAAATGTTATTAGCAAACATTAACCATGGCCAATCACTTAATTTAAATCTCTTCATTGTCTATTAGATTAATAGACCTTATAGAAATTCTGCCCCAATAATACATAACAAGAATTTAAAATATTATCTTCTCCATTATTCGGCTTTGTATGTTTATGAGACTTCATAGCTGAAATTCCCAATAGAGATTGTTAGTTGAAGAGTTACTATTTCAAAATTGTTAATGGAGATACAAACCTTATTTTTCAATAATAACTGTACTATTCTTACGGTGCTCTTATGAAGTAGGACTGTAGTGTTATTTTACTTTTGTTGGTAGAGAAAGAGGAATTGGTGAAGGCTGTGGTTAGTTTGCCGAATGGAGCTAAGTTTTGTCGATCCATGGTCTCTGCTTTCAGTACACTTGCCTTCTTGGTACTGTGACTGTTCCGAGAGAAAGTTCAAAAAGAAACAAACTGAGAGGTGTGCAAACAGCATACATTTTTCATGGGTATTTTTCTTTTACTCCTGCAGCTACGAGCCAGCACTGAAGTGTATATTATATGCTAGTTGTATAATGCAGCAATTCTTGTATTCTTCTGGTTTTAGCAATTTTCCTACTTTTACCTATTTATTTTACTCTAAGAGTATAATAATTCAGGATTCAGATTTTTTTTTTCCCATGTGTTTTGTATTCTCTTTTTGTTACTGTTAGTTATGTTGCATTCTCTGTATATTTCATTTTTTTTCCTATAAAACCAATACATACTGCAAACAATTTGAGACAGGCTGCATATGAAATTATCAGATCATTAATACAGAAGATAATAGCAATTGAAGGCCTCAAAAATGATGTTCCTAAGCAGGGGGACTTTGAGAATAATGAGGACTAGTTGATACAGAAAGATAAGTTTTTATATCAACTTACATGTTCATGGTCAAAACAACATTAAAATATCTGCAGACAGTGGAGCAGAGGTCATTATAACAAAGGATAATATGAATAAAAGAATACTGTTAAAATGTGTAGCAAATACATATTTGTAATAATTAACAGGTTACCATCTGTCTCTCATGTGTTATTAAGGCAGCAAAGCTATGCTACCACTGTCATGTTTGCTGAAATCAACAAATAAGAAGTCAGTTCTGAGTACAATATCTGACATGTTTTTGTTCCAGATGCTAACTAGATCAGAGCTAAAATTCACTCCGCACATGTCAGGTAAATAAAGTCTAGCATAAAGCTCCAGGATAAAGTTTCCAGAGACCTAGTTCATCAGGTATAGCTCTGCAGGTCCACCTCTCACACGTAGCACTGAAGTGAGTCAAAACTGACAAATACTGGTGTTATGGAAAGAGCATTTTATTTTCAATTCCTATAGTATATTATTAACCAAAACTGCTTAAGATAAGATGCAGAGCTATGTTTTAGGAATACTTTCCTCTGATGATAGATACAAAGGCCAAGAGGGAAGCTTTCTGGATAGAAAATGACAGTCAAGAGGAGAAGACTCTGAGCTTAACAAGGAGGTGTACTGCAAAAGTTAAGAACTCTGATGTTTTAGGAGGTTGAATGAATTGAAATATGAGAGAATTTCTTCATGAATGAGGAGTGAGATTTTTCATTTTTTTAGATTATTTCAAGAACAGATACCATGCAAATAAATAAATAAATAATGAAGCACGTACAGTTTCATGTCATTCTGTAGAGAAAAATGTATGAATAAGCTTTCCATGTAGAAGCAAGGCAAAAAGTAATACAAGTAGTAGTGGACACCACATAAAACTGCTAATTGCTGGTCAAAAATTGCAGGTTGATTCCTGTACTTACAAGGCAGCTACTTCTGTGTAGGTGAACAGCGAAGAGAATTTAAATTCCACCAAAATGCAGACGTTACCTTAAAGAAATCCTGTTTTTAAATTCATCAGCTAGAAATCGTAACACAAGTATCACACTCAATCATATTTAAAATACATTCTGTTTGTGCACCTCTTTCTGACCGATCTGACTACTGTGTAGCTGATAAAGAACCGTCATATTGGAAAGGACACCAAGTGATCATCTTGTCTGTCACGGCAAGTTCCTGGCTGTAGATTCCTGGAACCCTCATCCAGGGAGGTTTGTATCAGTAATTCTTTTGTGCTGCATTCATAACAAATCCTGTAGCTGTACCAACAGCAACATACTCCAAGCACTGCCTGTGACACAAATCACACAATGAATCGTGGCATTAGCCTTACCTGTGCTGACTGTGCAGCTAAGTGGAAGAAAACAGGGGAGGCACGAAGCCACCTTTCCTCATTCCAGGCTGTCTAGGAGACAAACTTTCCTCTACAGTTGTTCTAATTTACTCTGAATTAAACAATCCCTTCACAGCAGTTTTCCAGTCCATATCAAAGCCATTTCCCATCTTGGCACCCCATCTGAGCTTTTAACACACAGTCAAAAACATCAGGAGAGAAAATGCTTCTTGCAAAGTCTGAATTCACATATGTATGTATAGTTAGTGCATGTTCTATCCCAGCAAGTTTGACTTAATGTATGTGAATCGTGAATCGTACAGCACTGTATGCACACGAGATCCTGCACATCCAGTAGGTTTGATTTCAGGATTTATTGGGATCATCAGAGGTGTTTTACCAGGAATTGGATTGTTTCTTCATTTTCATTTTGCTTTGCAAAACCTTGTTTTTCACATTAGAGTCTCAAAGGGGGAAATAAAATGGCTATCGAAGAATGATGCTTTTGTAGCTGAACGGGGCCCCAAATAGTTCTAGAGGTACTAAGGGACTACAGATGCCCCTAGTTTGTCCTCAGGGAATTATGCCAGACAAGACTGATGCACTGTAGTTCAACGGAGGCCTGATGGATGAGAAGGACAGTGTTTTCAACGTCAATGTGGAAAATATACGAAGGTCTCTGACAACAAAGTGATGAAACCTAATACTTAAGCTCATAGACAAAATTAGGTCCGTCCAAGTAATGTTGTTACCCATGGAGTATTACTGCTGTTATTTTAGTAACAACTAATGTCTTTTATTAAAGATCATTAAATCCTTCTCTAACTGCATAGGTATCAAGAGAAAAATTAGTTACACACCTAGCAGTGGAGGAGTAGGACTGGAGTGTGTGCGTTTGGCTGACAAAAGACACACCACTGCTGTGAAAATAATGCAAGATGTCATTTACCTGAAAGCTGCAGATATGACTGGACTTCTCTACCCAAAAACGTTTGTTTGGCTGCAGACATAGACCTACAATACTGAATCTTAACTGATTTTTGCCTTCAAAAAATACACCTGCTAACACTAGCGAGTGTTTATGAATAGTAGATTGGAGATACTTCTGTGAGAAGTACTTTGAACAAATGTTATTAAATATCTCACAAGTGCAAGCGTATATCATGTTGTGATTACATTCCTGTTAAAGTTTCAAAGCCACTTTTTGAAAGGTAAGCTCAATGAGTGCAGAAACAAAGTAATCTAAAAGATGTAACTTGAAGCTTCCCTGCAACAGAGATGTACCCAATGACTACGCAGTTCTCCTTCAGACTCTCCCCTCTGAAGTTGGGCTTTTTACATTCTATTGCTCTCTAGCATCCCTAGTGCAACCACTGTGGATACTGAAGAGTGAACGGAAGAAGGCATTTAGATTTGTTTATTTTCCTGAAATGGTCTCTCCTGCTGCTATTGTCAAAGATAGACTAGTCAGCTATGTGGACCCGTGGGCTGACCAACTACACTGCCTCTTATGTTTTTAATTTCTGCTCCAGTTCCCTTTCATAGCTGCTCAATCCACCTGTACTCCTCACTAAGTATTGATTCTCAGACAGATTGTCTATTGTTCTTATTTTCTAAACAGCTGTGTTGTTCACTTGCTTAGCCTTCTGAATAGTGTAACTAGGCATTCTTATTTGGAAGTGTCTGCCAAAGAAAACAGGGAAAAAAAGAAAAAAGGTGTTTATCTGATTTTATGTACAATGCTGGAGAAAAGCTCCATACTTTGTTGTCTTCATCAACATATGCTCTCTAACATTTTTATTATATCTCTTTCTCCCATTTACAATAAATCTAGCAAGCAAATAGCCTCAGCATGATAAGAATGTTATAATCCTTTCTAAAATTACATTTCTTATATCACTACAGCATGTGTTATAAATTGAGAATACGTTTGATTCTCTTCTATTGTCATCAGTCTTGTCTGTTTTCCAGACTTACTAGCAAAAATCCAAAGTACTGAATGTTTCAGAATACAAGAAAAAAATGTCATTTCAGCCAGTGATGGTGTTCTCTTCAGGATATGCAAATGAGATTTTTAGAAGCTCAGTGGAAGAAGAGCGCATCAATAATTGGAGTTTAGCATGTTGGAGAAGTCATTCATCTGCAGAGTTTGTTACTCCATCAGTTTGAACTGACAAAATTCTGGTTGCCTGAAAAATACAAACAAGTATCACTTGCCAGGACTGGAAAAATCAGAACCCATACTGACCAAATGATGGATTGAACAGTGAACAATTGATTGTTCAACTGACATTGAACTATTAATGAAAAGATTAATTAACAACAAATGTCAAAGCAGCACAGTATGAATGTTGGGCCGTCCATCTCTTCTTCTGTTTTTCTGCCTTTTCAGATTGTTTTTGGCACTTCACAGTGCTTCATGTAGGTCCTAAGTAAGCCAGCCTTGGTTGAGACAAGCCTCAGCTAAACAGAATGTGAACTAGAATACCTTGCTTAGCAGGTTGTTCCTGGTTAAGCATGGTTTGGTTCGGGTTGCCCTCAGTCTGTTCCCAAGTTCCCCTTTCAAGACCGTCCTCTGTCTCAGAGATCCTGAGCAGGAAAATGAACTCTTAGGAAGTATGGCCTTATCATTAGAAATTGAGTTGCCCGAAGGTTAAGCAAGAATACTCCTGGAAAGGATGTAGGAATCCTTAACCATGCCCATGGTGAGGAAGCTGCATATTTGAAAGTCATCCCTTGCTCAACAAAGCAGTTCAAAAGGAGAATGATGGACTAAACGCTGAGTGCAATGACGCAGTATACCATTAGCTTGCAGGGGAGGATCAAGAGAAAAGTCAAAGGAGAGCATAAAGAGCTAGAAGATAAACACAAAGACTACAAAGAATACCTCTGAAAGATTCTCTGTACTGCCTACGCATGTAATATTCCTGAGTTCAAAAAATATGCTAGGCACTGACCTGTGCCCATCAGCTGATTTCTCCCAGGTACATCCAGGGGTTAAAAAATGCATGATGGAGATAGGAGGCCATATACACAACTGGACATAAGTAACTTCTAGTTATGTTCTGTGTCCTTGCAGAATATCGGAGCAAATTATGGCCTATATCCCTGTTGTGACTACTGCACAGTCAGAAGAAAGCTTGTCTCGAGAAAAATATTACAGATAGATGTTAAACAATATGGAAATGACACAAAGGCTGACTGCAGACAAGAACCCTCGCTTTAAGAATGTGCTCAGCTGAGTAACATAAAAATCAGTCTCCTTCTTTGTCTTTAAAAAGGGCAGGTGAGCCTGTGCTAAAATATCTTCTCTATACTAGATTTCAAAAAGTTCTCTGAACTAACATAAGCTAATATATGACAATGATGCTTTTGTTTATCCTTATTTGGATGCAGTCAAAGGCTTTTTTCATTCATTTGAATTATACTCCAGAAATTTTCCAGATCTTCAGAATTCAAATCACTGTTAAATTACTGAGATATTATCAAATCCAGTATGCAATTTTTTTCCCTAGAAAAACTGTGTGTTTATTAAAATAGGGTTTAATTTACAAAACATTAAATCATTGAGTGTATCAAGTAATATGATAATTTGAACAATGCTGGAATGCTTTCCTGATCATGAAACTGCTGCTGATTGCCACTGAAGAAATAAGTGCAAAGCAAGAGGAGCTGTAAGGATCCAATCCTGTAAAACACTGTCAATGGAATTTCAGAATAAATTATCTTGGTCTCGGTACTCCTTTTCACCCTAGTATACACCTTTTAATTTCTTGTTTTTTGTGATTCTGAAATGCATTGACCCAGTTGACCAATGCCACTCTAGCATAAGAGGCTGTAACTCCACTTCTTTCACTGAATTTATATTTACGTGTAACACAGATAGGCTTTGCTGGAATATTTCCTGCCAGAAGGTGCAGAGGTTAACGAAACTACTTCCAGTCCTGAGCTTCAGTCATCATACTTAGAGTCATCATGCAGTATTTTCACAAGGTAAATAATGCAGTAAGAGTCAAAGTCAGAAAGACAAGAGGATGAAGAGCAGACTGTCACTGAAATTGGAATGATTTATTTAATAACACTGAAATAGCATACTTAACTTCACCAACTCTTCAGTGTCAGCTCCCCTCATCTGTACATGGCACTGACAGCTTCTTAACATAACAATGAAATCCACGGGCCAAATTCACCTCTGCTGTAACTGCTGAAGTCGATGGATGAATGTCAAAATTAATTTAGTCTGACAATTACTCCCCATTACCTGGAGTAATTGTGGGGCTGCAACACCTGGCTAATGAAAAACTAGTATAATACAGGTACTGTGGTGCACAGCTGACAGCATCAAAGTGACCCTTCCTGGAAATAACTGGGTCCCAGTGTAGTCAGCACATGCCCAGAACTGGAAGCGAAATGACTTCTTCAGAACCCCTTGGGTGTCTTTACATGATGCTCCAAAATGCTGTGGGTCAAGGACATGTTGCAGAGCTAGTGAGTCTTCCCAGAAGACTAAGAAGCACAGTGCAAAGACAGCCAAGTGCAAGAATTGGGTTTCTTCCAGACAAATGTAATAGCTCCATTTCAGCATCGGCCAGATAGGTTCATGCAGAACCATACAGGCAGCTGCAAACCAGTGTTGCTAGTAGCTGGAGGACAATGCTGAGACACCAAGGCTGAATATGCCCAGAGCTGACTTGATTTCATAGGGTTTTCTAGCTTATATATAAGCTAAAATGTAGCTTTCAAGCACTAAGCTTGCATATAGCTCTATATCAAAATTGGCAACATCTGGCTGGCTCATAACTGTCCACAGATAATTGATTGATCTGGATATGACTCAAATGAAATCATGTTTAAGAGACAGATTTCTTTTCCTAAGAATTTTCATGAAAACAGCGAAATTCAAGAAGCAAACCAAAATAAGATGTAAACCTAAGTTTCGGATCCCTAACATACAATGCATACATATTGTACATGATTTGTAACGTACGAGCTAGAGAAGCAGTAATTTCATATGTAACAATACTGGAATGTACCCCCAAGCACAAATTCAAATGAGACCCACCCAACACAAGTAAATTGGAGCGCTGTGTTTTCCCAGCCCTGTTTCTTTTGTCTGCCATCCAGAATCCTACTCAAATCCAGGCCACTTTCTCTTAAGTCCCCCCTGTCCCAACACTTTGTAACTGTTCCTTTCTTCATACCTGCTCACAGTCAAACAATATTGCTTTATTAATGAGTCCATTTTGTTACATAAAAACACTTTCATTTACGTTTTCAATAGCTCTTACAAATGTCTTAGTAAACGTCTTCCCTTTTTTAGGAAAAGTGTTTAGATGCAGAAGCAGCTAAAAGCAGTGGTTAGCACCCTGGGAGATGACAGCTTTCAGAGGTATCCAACAGTTCAGAAACAGCTGCTGTATTCTGTGTTATCAACTATAGGATTACTGGGGGCTAATGATGAAGGTGGGGTCATCTGTTTCCAGCTCGATTTGCTTTCATCTCTGCCACTAACTCTATCCGTCACCTTTGGCGGGTTACTTGCTGTTATGTTCATCTATCTGCAGGATGAGGATGATAACGTAATAGGTGTTTTGAAGATTAACTCAACACTACTTAAGGCCCTTTCAGATACTCAAGTGAAAACATGAGTGTATAGAAAATCAAAGTATAATTATTATGAAAATGTACATTATTGTTTAGAGTAAAAGGGAATCGAAGACAGGATGATGAGATAATCAGACCACTGGAACTGAAGGATTTTGAGACTAGATATTAAATAAGTAAAACGCAGAACACTTAATTGAGCTTAGAGAGGATTTTCCTAGCAAGCAATGTTAATTTCCTTTGTAATTTTTTTTTTTTGTATCGCTATCTGAGAAACATATAAGATGTAATGTGATAGGAAATAGGAAGTTGTAATATAACATTCTAAGGGTGCAAGCCTATAACTATATTTACAGTCCCGGTGAATACAATATTAACAAGGTAAGTCTAGATTTAGGTCCCTGTTGTTTTATTATTATTTGTTACATCATCAGATAAAGGTCTAAAGGAGACAGTGTGAGTTTATCATAGTTGCAAGTCTTTCAAAGAATTACATAATCAAAAAGTAATTAAAGGTTTACTATATTTCTAAGAGACCAAAAGTCTAAACAAACCCATGTTGCCATCAAGTCCCCGTGTTGCTCCTAAGAAGTCAATGTTTCTTCTGTAACTGATGGTCTTTTCCAGTGAATATTTAGTGCTTCATGAAATGGAGTATCTACAGCTCAATCCAGAAAAGGCTAAAGGGATGACATTTATAAAGCTCGGGTTGCCACAAATCAGATTTAACTGTAGCGGTACTACAAATTGTGTAAAGTCAGACATAAATGAGATATAACACTAAGAGAGTGGAAGTTATACTACCCTACATTTCATTTATTGAACTTTCTTTAATTTATCAGCTTGTTTGGATTATACAGTATCAGGAACGCTCCAGTTGGGATTTCTATTTATAGCATGTTCTCTTCAGTGGATGCCCCTCCACATTAGTTTCAATGAGGCAGTAATTAGGCCCTTAAAACAAAATTAAGATATCTTTAATAATTGAATTTAGATAGAAAGCTTACCCAGTATTCTGTCAAAAGACAACAATTTTTATAGTTCTTCAGGACTGTGACAAAAGATACATTTCTAAATGTTCCTTTTAAAATTTTTCTCCTATTTTTCTTTTATTTTTATGTATTTGGGGGCTAAGCAGCCACCATCTCCACAAATTTCAGATTTAACACACATATATAGCCACAAGGCAATTCTGAACTTTCAGAATCAAGCGTACAGCAATTCCCTGTAGGACAGATTTCTTTTGCATTCTAAATAAATTCTGTCATGATAGCCAGGGGAACTACTTAGCTCTACACGATGCTTAACTAGAGTTGGACCATAATTTTAAATAAAAATAAGAAATATTCAGGAGCTTTAATCCTGAGTACGCTTGCCAGTGCAGCCCCACATGCAGCTTTCATTATTATATGAAATGTCAAAAGTGGTATTGCAGAAAAATATTTCTTCGTCACTTTATTGTCGGATATAACTCAAACACCAGTTAAGAGAAGTACGCGCAGTAGTTTTCACTGTGTAATGCATGCAATCTTCACTAACTACTCATCATCAAAACCTAATTGTACAACCAGCACACATGCTGTGGTGAAGAAAGCTGCACACAGATTGGTCAAGGTAGAAGGGTTCAGTATGTTGACCATGGATGGTGAGAAAGACAGAGCAGAAGTTTAGAAAGGAAAGCAAGAGTATATATGCAGTTGAATTACATAGCTGCATATTTCTTTGCTCTGACTTCGGGTTGTTTTTTCAATGTGGAAATACTACTCCAAAATTACGTTTTTCAGTGTGTGGGAATCAGACAGATAGCAATTTTGAGTATGTCTTGAGGGAGCAAGTTGATTTGAGTGATGAAACTCATAAGCCTTGTAATTACAGTAATTACGAGACCATACCTTTACAGGTAAGAACTCATAAGCAAAAACATTAGCATGACCATTTAAGAACCTCAATAATTCATTCCAGGGCATGTGATTACAGTGCAATGCTTAACATAACCTTCATGACTGCACTGGCACCTGGTCTTACCTCTGAACCATACATTCGTCTTGAAAGCATATACCCTTTTGTGCTCCACTATTCATTCATATGTAGTCTTTTTAAGATTAGTTTATAGTATCTGTAGCAGCTGGTTACAGGTGCTCAAACCTTACCACTTATTTTAGGCATCATTTGTCCCTGCAGCCTATAAAGAAGTAGCCTGAAACACTGGAATGTTCTGACTCAGTCAGATTTTATTCAGAGTAATGCATGTTGGAAAAAGCATTCCCTCCACAAAGGGAGCTTTTTTGTCCTACGTGTGCTTTTAGTCTAGCCCTAACCTGCTGGCTAATGGGTAAGGAAAGTTTGGTAGTACAAGTGAATGCCTCCTTCCTAGCCTCTCTGTGCTCTTTTTGTGATTTATTTGCTTAGCACTGAAGTGCCAGGTATGTCTTCCACGACTGTGAACTGCAACACCACAAACTTTTTGAATGGTACTGGGAGAAGCTTGTTAGAAAGAAGAAAGCTTCTCATTAAGCAGACATGCTTAGACAGAGAATATTTAAAAAAAAAAAAAAAAAAGGGTCATTAGATAGGATATTGTTAATGTTCTTCAAAGTTTCTATCCATGAGCTATAACAATAAATGCCAGTCATAAAATGATGGTATCTTATGGAAACTGCAGATGATCCTTTTGATCACAGCAGTATATAATATTTCTTGAATGTGTGTGGAGGACAAGTTTGTACAAATTTGAGCTTGTTCCATTTTTTATTTAGTTTCATATTGCTTTGTTGAATTTTACTCTCATTGGGGAATACCTGCACTGTTCATCATTTATATTTACGATGCTAATAAATGTATTTTATCATCCAGAGATTTTTCTGTTTCATTGTTACAGCTTTGTTTGGAAGTCGGAGCATCGCGGTCATACAAAATTACTGCTCCATACTAAAATCACTTTTAGTCTCAGTCAGTTTCAGCTATGGCTGAACTTCAGTATCCATTTGAAATGTTATCAGTGAGGAGTGAGAAAAAATAGTTCCAATCCAATTAAAACATATGTCTTAAAAATACAGTGGGCATAAGTTGAAACAAGAGAGGTTCTGGCTAAGTACCAGGAAAAAACCTTTTCAGCATGAGGACAGTCGAGATTGTCTGGAGAGGTTTTCCAGTCTCCAGCCTTGGATGTTTTCCAGACCAAGCTGAGAAAAGCCCGGAGCAACGTGGTGTGATCTCACAGCTCACCCTGCTTTGGGCAGGAGGTAGTACTAGAGACGTCCTGAGGTACCTTCCAGCATGAATCATGCTATGATTTATTTTGGTTATCTGAAATGGTTGTCAATGGTGCCAGCACTCTGCTCAATAGGTGGGGATTACAATTCTGAACAACTACCAGAATAGTCAGACATCTTAAGGCTTTTGTCATGGAGCTCAGTTTTACTGATATGCAGGTATATTATGCAATTAAAATACGCTTTTTCAAAATAGCGTAAGTTTTCAATCAAATACAAAATCAGAGCATGTCTTATCAAAACCTGATATATGAGGCAAAGCTAGCCTCAAAATGTCTGCATTATCTGTTCCTTCATATATGTACTGATCTTGCATTAAGATATTCTTATTTAAGGGTTGCAAAAGCTACTCTCCAGATAAGGAAAGAACTTGTTTTTTTAGCATAAACACGTACTTTCACCAATCTGGCCTCTTTATCTCTTCTGCAATAAAGCAACTCTCTCTAAAATGTTGCATCCTTTCTCATGTCTAGGTATGATTTTTAAAGAGATTTTGGTAAAATACATAAAGTACTATCCTGAATTACACTGTTGCAAAAACATGCTGAAAATTCTTTTTTATTTTGGCTGAACTTTTCCCTGGAATCTTTGCTTTGATTTTTGTTATGTTGGCCTCATTGAGGAGAAGTGCCCTTTAGTATTTTAGAAAGACTGCCGAGGGATTAAAATATATATACAGAGTTATTTCTTCATGAATTTTTATGTTTATTATTTCTTTGGTATTATAAAAGGGGGATTTATTCAGGACTTTAAGCGACCCTCCCACTAGAAAAGTGGCCCTCTTAAGAGCAACATTTAAATTAGCAACGCTATTGGCATTTATACATATTGCACACAAAAGAATATGTTAAAATAATATTATTACAATTGCAAAGTCAAGCACTCAAAAGTCACAAAATACAGAATTAAGCTTCAACTTGTCCCCTTTATACAGCAATGTTCCAGTACAGTAATTAGTGACTGAATTGTAGAGTACTTGCCTGCCTTCTTGGGGCACAGAATGGATGCTGTTCCTTTAATGAACAATATATTTTTTACTCTTATTCTCTAACATGTTGCTGCAGTCCTTATTTTCTGTACTTAATTTAAACCCCATTTGGAAGAGTGAATTACAAATTGCTTTTTGGGGCATCTCATAAAGAAAGTGTAGATCTTCATCAGAGGAATCTCCACAGTTCCTGTGTGAGCTGAGGCAGTACTCCTTATGACCACACACTGCTTTATAGAAGAGAACCGCAGTGCACAGGGGGAAATCAGGGATATCTGATAATCTGCAATGCCTAGGACTTTTTTTTTTTTTTCCCAGAGAACGTTCATGTGCCACAGACAGTCCCCACTGATTTCCTTTGCAACCATAAGCACTCAGATCTTCCACAAATTAGATACCAGAGTCTCCAGTCAAGAACCCACAACAAGAGGATGATCACCTCTGGTAAGTTTGGTTAAATGACTTGCTTCCCTGCAACAGAGACAAAATTCAACTCACCAGAGCAGCATTTAGCTGTTTTTTAATCACTAAAGCATCCTTTCTGTGCCAGCCATATCTTGACTCACCAGCCAAATACGTTATAACTTCCAGATCAAATAAGTTAGAGGTTCTACAGAAAACATTCACCACTCTTACAGAACATGAATCATCTACAAGCAGGTCCCCCTGGGGCATTTACAAGGGAAGAGTGCCTGTGAAAATCACTACAGGATCATGTAACTCCAACACAGGAGTGTGTTTATGGGCTAAGATGCATGTGGACAACTGGCCTGGAAAATTTCTGCCAGGAGACTCACAAAGTTATTACCAACTCAACACCTGTTAGCAGGAATTGTATCTCAGTAACAGGAAGTTACTATCAATACTACTCACAATAAACTTCTAGTTAAGAAACTGATGAAATAAACAATATAATACTCAAATCAGGATTACCAGAACACAAGAACCAAGTGTATTAGGCCTGGAGTGGGCGGAAATTCAGAAGAGTATTTGTATACATCACAAGACAGAGCTCAGAAAGGAGAGACTTGAAGAGATGTACACAGGCACAGAAGAGCTGTAGGACACCGGGGCATACAACAGCCATGTTTCACAGATAAAGGCAATCAAAGAAAGAGGATGGCTTGAAAGCTTCTCCACAGACATGAAGACAAAGATGTTAGGTAAATTAGAGAACTGTCCTCTGACAGAATTGCAGCACCTCCTTGGCACTCCACTCACCAGGGCTCTGTGGTGAGACCAGAAGAGTGGTGGCAGGAGCTCAGCAGGTAGGTAGCATGAACCCCAGATCTGGGGAGAGCAATCCCGCTGTCACTTTGGCAAATGGTTTGTCACTCCCAGCCTCACCAAATTCATGAATGCCTCCTCATGGCTTTCTAACAAACATTACCTGTAACATAAAATTCATAAAGACTTTAGTGGGGGGTAGGGGAGTGTCTAAAATCAGGAAATGCTCTTCTGGTACTATCATCACTTTCACAAACCCAAAATATCAGTCAGAGCTACCTTAGTGTGGGTGATCATGGGTCCATTGGGAGTCCCTCTTTCATTGTTGTGCTTCTCAAAGTGCACAGAAGAACTTCCTTACATCTCAGCAAGAGGATTTGTCTTTCCAAGAAAAGGAACAGCACTTACAACTATTCCCCTTAAAAAAAAAAAAAAAAAAAAAAAAAAAAAAAAAAAAAAAAAATTTTT
>WBMW01003081.1:42229-91508 GCA_013396635.1 Penelope pileata
TTTTTTCCTTCTTTCTCAAATAGAATAAAAAGTTGCCCAAACATTCTTTCTCCAAATTCCTTGCACACCCTATTTTAAAAACATAACAGCATTAGCTCTGCTTTAGTTTCACTTCTTCCTTCTCAACCCTCAGAAATGAGTCTGTGATCATTGCACCCCACTCAGCTAATTTTTTTTTAAAGGGAATACAACCTACACTGTACAACTGAGCAATCTGCTTGCTGAATGCTGGCTGTATAGTCTTTCATGCTCACATTATTCCCGCCCAGCTTGCAACATGTACAATGTACATTTTTAGAATATTTACATAGATCTGTGCAAGGCTGACGCTACAGCCATTTATTCTTTCCAGCCAAAAATACTAGTATCTAAACATGCCAGTATGACAATAACAATAACCACTTCCTTCACCAATAAATAAATAAAATAAAATCTGAAGGGCGCAGGACACAGTCCATGCAAATCAGAGTGGTAACACAGAATAGTTAACACAGAGTAGTTAAAAATACAAGCATGCTAGTCTGCAATAGCTACTTAATCACGTAATCAACACATTTCCTAGTACCAAGTCGATCAATCAGTTCAATTCTCATCATTAAAAAAAAGTCCTCTGCTACACAACTAATCCCAGCAGGAGTGCACCTACAAGCTAAACTGAGGTGCATTAATATCCTTTGAAGATATACTTCCTTCTACATCTTTGCTATGTTTACCTAATGGCATACAAAATAACCAGGATAATCTTTTTACTACCAGAGAACAGTAAGTTACAGTTAAAGTAGAGTGGAGTGGCAGGGTGGCAGCCAAGGATGAACACTTGCAAAGCTATGGCCAACAGGTTAGCTCTGAGACTGTGGTAGACAGTATGTTAACAATGTAAATTGTTGGTACATTTTTAGTAACAAAAATATTCTGCTACATTTGCTGGTCAGCTGAACTCCCCATCCTTGTATTACCAAACTCAGCTCTTAGATGACAGATCAAGTCTTCCTCATTATCAGACAGAATTAATTTTATAACACATTTAATACACAATCTGAGAGCATCACAACACTCCTACAAAAAATGTACAGGCAAAAGATCGGGACTGTTTTGCAAAAGGCATTTATCCATAGTGTATTACAATATAACTCCAGATAAGGTTTGAAGGAGTTGCATTAGCACACACAGGCACACGAAAACAGTCATTTTGCACTACTCTAAAATAACCTTTTTCCATACTGCTCCAAGGGAGAGGTACATTTACTCCTCCTTAGCTAAAGACCAGTTCCTATTATGCTACCCAGCCAGCATAATAGCTGCTAGCATGGGCTAGTATTACTGCAGAAAGCTAACACTCTTGGCTATACTTTCCTTGTTCATATCACATTATGCCAATCCTCTCCTCCTGCGAAGGGCAATTCTGCACCTCCTTTAGACATGGCAGAGGTCATCCAAATCACACCCCTGATTAACACATCCTCCTGCTCCTGACCAGCTAAGTGTTGACTGTGACCTCTTTTTTTGGCAGAGGAGGAACTCTCAGGCCCGATCTGACAGTTCTCTAGCATACAGTACACCTGAGCACAGAGAAAGGGCTTTGAAAGCGCACGGCACATGGATCCAGATGTGGCCGCAGTGACTGATTAGAGGAACCAAGCACTCCAAAAGTGTCACCCTAACTCAGCAGTAAGACAAGACAGGATACAGAGTAAAATGTCTGCATTTATCTTATGTACTGAAATGATCTGAACACTCAGAAGACTTACTTAACAGGAGCCACATCTTGATAGCTCCGGTATTCACCTCTTCTGTTTTTTTTTTAGATTTGTTGAAAATGAAATTAAGCTTGATGTTAAGGGTAACTTGGGGAGTTAAACAAAATGCAAGCAGATACCACGAGTAAGGAAAGAACAGCAAAGGCTGGATCTTTGTTACTTTTACTCATCACCATGTGCATAGAAGAAAGCCTCTGACCAGACAATAATAATTAATGAAGTTGTGAGCAAAAAGGTTTATCTTTTGTAAGAACTTCCAGATAGAGGATTGTGCAGTCACTATCAGCTTCCTCTCCTCTGTAGTTCAGACCTGTATCATGAGGGAGATACAAACACGGATTTCAGATTTTACTAAGTTCACTTTCTGACTGTATTTACACTTTAGGGAGCCACTGAAATATTAAATCCACCCGTCAGTGGTCTATATTTTCTTCTTGTATAAATTTATGAAGTAAGCCATGTGCTAAATGGTGCATTATTTATGTCATTTCCTAACATATAGTAAGCAAAAACATTTTGTAAGTTCTGCTATAAAAAGGAAAGATCTAAAATTTTGTCCACAGAGTAACTTAAATACTCTGCCGTGATTCATGACTAGAAAACTGGTACCCACCGTAACAACAAATAAACTGCTGCCCAAATCTGAGATACTTCCGAAGATACTAACCAGAAGTTACCAATTTCCTTTTTCTCCAGCACTGCTCCTTCTAGACCAAGCACTTTCTCTCACACACAACACAGAGCAACCTTTTCACCAACAAAAGTATTTATTATAACTTAATCATCAGCTTCTTATCCAAGCATTACACACATTTTAGCTAAACATAAAATGAGCACACCCTCTGCGTATCATGCTTGCATTAGCACTACTGCTAAGCATGTAAAAACATGATATGTTTTACAGAACAAACGCAGATTCCAACTTCAGGTAGGGTATTCGTGGGATAAAACTGGCATCAGCAGCAACGTCAAGTTACTCTTACACAAAACATCAGAGAGCTGGTTATCAACTGCAGTGAAAAAGAACAAAAAGCACGAAAACTTTAGAAAAACATGAACTTCATCTGCACAGACAATGGAGCAACTTCTGTTTTTTAAACAGTCTGCTCATCTCCCCTCGTGTTATTATTTTTTATGTTTATTGGTATCACTATAGTATTTTCACAAAATTGATCCTGCATCCATGAGCTCTCTGGGAGTTTTGCTACCAACAGGGGAAGCAGTCATAGGCCCTGCAAAGATGCCTTACGTGTATAGATTTGCTTGTGACTATTCTGCCCAGATACTGCGTTATCCTCTTCATTAATGGTAAGTATTGCACTTTGATTAAAAATGTATGCGGGATGCAATTATAGGTACAAGACAGTCAAAATAAAAGTAATTTTGTGAGAAATGTGGAGTAGCTCAGATTGGATTCAGAATAATCCTGTAACTAATTTCAGAAGTTTTGGACCAGTTATCACCAGGTAGCATGAAAGGAAAATGTCACATCTACTATTCTGAGGACTCTTTCAAAGCATCAGTCTAATTTTTACAATGCAGTCAATTCTGATGCTTTTCCTCAGCTGCAATCAAATAAGGATTTTAGATTTGGCCTTAACCAAATATACAGCATTTGGATTCTAACTTTAAAGAGATTGAACCATTTTGTTCCAGATAATTCCAGTTCATCTGTCTATAAAATCTGTATACCAACTGTCTGTGGACTACGAATTAGTGCACATTTTCCACTTATCTTAGTTGCATCTACTGCCCCATCATGTTTCTTCTGTGCAGAACAGTGTAGCAGCACATTTGTTCCTTTAGTCCCACACAATGCATTCTCTACACCTGCCTTATTAAATATCCACAAAACAAACCCTGCAGGACATGGTAGTATATATATGGTAGGACATGGCAGTATATATATATATGTATACATATATATGTATATAAAATCATGTGTTTGCTGTAAAAAGAGATGAACACTTAATGAAGAAGAGTATTAAATGCTGAATTGAATATCAAAATATATTTATTATATTTATTTCAAAATTATTTTTAAAATAAATACCAATCAAAAAAATTAAAAGGTGTGCACTTAAATGCTAACCATCGCCAAGAAAAAGAAAACCACGTATGCTACATTCTGGTCAGCATTGTATGAATTCTCTCTCAATTGGAGCTGATGACAAACTTAAATGTTCTTGCTGTTAAGACTGTTATAAATGGAGATGCTTTATAAACACAGCTTGTTAAAGTGAGGTTAGGACTGCAATGAGAATATACAAACTAAGAGTACAGAAGACAAACTATTGCACTGAGGTTACCTTTAATTCCCTTTTTTTTTTTTTCCTGTTTACACTATATTGCACTAAATTGACATTTTTTTTTCATGGGATCTGTGTGGCTAATGACAATAAAGTTAGAATGTTTGCTAGTTCTGTGCCCTCTGTGCAGGCACAACTCATGCCTACTTGTGTGAATGAAGAGTGCGTGTTGCTCTCACATTTATGTACTCTGCAAACAAAATGGTGGTGAGTGGGCGCAGCTGGAGTGCAGGCACCCATTTGTCATTTTCAAAGAAATTTTAAAAGCAGCCTCCAATATGCCTCAGCAAATTTAAATGAACGCACTGGTCGTCTTAGCAATCACTGGTATTATATACTAGGTAAGCTTATATAAAACCATGACTTCGTTTAGTTATTCATTTCCAGTTACAAAAACATTCCTGTAGATACAGATTAGAGAAGGAACCCCTTAAAAGTCTCAGACAGAAATTTCTCACAATGACGAATGTGTGTCTTGAGACCTCATTCAGAAACAGCTTTGATAAACAGTTTGATCGAATGATTTGTGCCTCTCAAGGAAGATTTAAAAAGTCAAACACACAAAAGTCATCATTTATCGCAACGTTAAAGCATTATATTATCCTCAGATTTCTTAATAGCAGACCTACTGCAGTCAATTGAGACAACAGACTTAGGAGAGCCCAGGGCCCAATCCATCAAGGTGCCAACCACCTCCTGCACAAAGAGCACCACAGGTTCCATCCAGCCGTAGTCAAAAGAAATGAAAATATCAGCTCCGCCAAGCACCCGAAGAGTTTACAAGGTCTCGTATATTAAATAGACAGTTCCAGGAGAGTAACATAAAATCAAGCACATCTGAAGGACCATGCTGAATGATCCCTTAGTTAATGGTTCATGTGGGTACGTACTACGTAGGTCCAATGGGAAAGTACACACTGAGATCCTAAAGCCACATGAATTTCCCCTGAGCTCTGACAGCCAGGGTTTGCATCCACAGGACACTATTTTAAAGGACGTTTTAAATTAAAACTTTATTTAAATAAAATGTTTTGAATAAAAACCATGTAATTATAACCTGAAATTAACATGTGACTTTGATACATGACAAAAAGTTCCAAGAAAACATTCAATAAATGACATATCTTCAACATCCTCTGCACCCAGCCTCACGTCCCTTCCGTACCTTGGTGTCCCAGTTTGGCTCTACACTGACTAAGGCGCCTGATACTGACATTTGCAAATTAATTTATTGTTTAACTTACAAGTAATTGGATCCAAATGAATATGGTACTCGGAGTTTTCACACATTATAGTACCTTCCATTTTAGGAATGCAAATTAATGTTGGAGAAAAATGCAAGTGACAAAGTAGAAGTATCACAGAAAGAATTAAACAGTGCACACTGCAATTGTGTACAGCCATACCATCATTCACTATTTTCCTGAGCCCGTATTTTTCCAGCAATTTTTGAAGCTTTCAAAAATCAGGCACAGTTTTCATTGTTGGTGTAGTTTATTAAGGGTAGAAATAAATGAAATGTGGTGAAAATGACATGTCTGTATACCTGGAAGCTTGTGCTGAGGCACCGTCGCCGTTGCCTCATCTGCGCCCCACAGCTGGCAGACCTAGAAGCATACGCTGGGTAAACTGTTACAGATCTCCAACTCCTTTTCCCCAGAACATAATCACACTAACCAGAAAGACAAAAAAAAAGACAGAAAAATAGGTCAGCATGATCATCTTAGGCACTCCCACAGCATTTTCCAGAAACTTCATGAGAAGACAGTAAGATTTTTGTTAAACAGCAGTAACAGCATTCATCGATTTCTGTTCAGGCAGCTTCAGACATTCCGAAAACATCAGCAATCTTTCATTTGTAAAATCATAATCAACAAGAAACAACCACAGCCATTCGTCAGTGCTAATCAAATCAAGTTTAGAAACACTTAAGGTGTTTGATCACCCCAAAATAGGGGAGCTTTCTATAAAACTGAGGAGTCATGGACAAATAATCCCATTCTACCAAGTAAGAAAAATATTCTTTGCTAGCTCAAGACAAACCTTTAATGTATGCATTCGGGATTTTTTTTATGGTTAGTATAGAATATATGTAACACATAGACTCAATTTTATTCAAAAAGTTCATCAGGACGAGTGGTCTGCAGCCAAAAGCACAGGAGGTAAAGCTTTGCTCCGTCCCTCGCGCACAGCCTGCCCTCAGGCAGCCTGTAATACCCCTCCTCGCACCTTCCCCCCAACGCACAAACACCCACGGGCATCTTCATTTCAGTATTCCTCTTCTCCTCCTCGTTGCTCTTCCCACATTAGGGATGCCGGGGAGGACTGAACCACTGCTGCATCCTTACTAGACACCACAAGACAGATTCTCAGTTTAGGCTAAAAACAGACAGCTTGTTTGGGGCAGGCAGACCAGCAGGGTCACTGCACAGCCTGCTGTAACTCCTGCCTGTTGGGACCATGCCCTGCCAACGCCACCGGGACAACTCACTTGGTGAAAGGTAAATGTGTCCTCTGAGCACCTCCTGAGCATGCGCTGCACTAACGATCAGCACTGGGCAGGCCGAGGCTCCCATCTCTCAGGGTTTCTCAGCACAGAAGAGGACACTGGTGCAGGTAGGCTTGCATGCTTGCTGGTCACAGAGGATCTGATGCCGTAAAACATGCAATCTGAAGTGAAGGAGAGGGAGAAAAAGAGCTACCGCTGGCAGTTCCAAGTGCTGCGGTACTGCCTGCTCTCCTTCCTCCCCGAAGCGATGACCCTGGTGTACATCCACATATAGCTCTGCTGAACAGGCCCCTTGTTTTGAGAGGACGGTGCTGCCAAGGAAATGTACATTTTGAGCCCTATGAAGAGTTAATCTTCCTCCAAAGAAGCCTTGGGAGGGCAGGAAGCCAACAGAAAACCACCCCCAGAAACTCCCAGCGCTGAGGACTGTGCGGGAGCAACTTCAAGCCGCCTCGGCGCAACACAAGCTGAAGGCACTGACCAAAGTTTCAAAAGGTGTCAAAACACCCACGTGTGCGGGGTGTGTGTACCTATGTGCCTCCGTGTAACTGCTCCACACCTGTGTATCTGCGTGTGTCCATGTGCAAGAATTCCACAGCGCAGAGGTCCCCAACTCCGGAGGCGAGGGCAGACATTTTGTCGCCCCTCTTTGTTCGACACCCACCCGCTGCGAGGNAGCAAATGCTATTCAGCCCGAGCAGTTTCAAGCCGCCCATACTGGGGAATTACTGTAGTCTAGCTACGGCTCTGAGCGCTGGCGCTGCCTGTGTGTGCGTGCGCGCGCGCGCGCGTGTATGTATGTGTGTGTGTGCGTGTGCCCGTGTGCCCGGCTCTCTCACACGCGCCGGGCGGGCGGGGAGCGGGCGGCCGCCCGGAGTCACCGCGCCTCGGGGTGGGGGGCGGCGGGGGGCACCCAACTTTCCCCTGGCCGCCTCCGCTCCCGCCGCGTCCCCCGCTGGGTCGCGGGCAGTTTGTAAAACACACAGACACACACACCAAAAAAATAAAAATAAAAACACACGCACACACTAAAATCGTGTTCTTGGGCAGGCTGACAGCCGGGGTCAAGAAACAGCTGCTGGAGTTAATGTTTCTTCCTCCCACTCCGTCTGATGACGGTGCCCTGCCAAGGCGAAGTGGGAGCGGGAGCGCGGCTCCCTCCCGGGCCCCGCGGCTGCAGCCCGGCACATGGCACACGCCGGGCCGGGGTGCGGGGAATCAGAAGCAAAATGTGGGTTCCGAGCGCGTTTAATTCTCCCTTCTCGGAGTCCTTCTTCGGACATCTGGGAGGCGTCGGGAAGAACCCCCCGGGCTGCCCCTCAGTGCCCCCCACCCCTCAGGCCCAGGGACGCGGTGCAGCGGCCCCTCCGTGGGGCCACCCCTGCATGCAGGGCCGCATCCCTTGGCAGGGAGGTGGGCAAAGTCTGCCAGAGCCCCGCTGGCCTGAGGTGGCCCGGCTGTAGGCGGTACTCAGTTTAGAAAATGTGCAGTATCCAGCAATCCCCTCTGGCTTGGCTGCTCTGGGCCTGTTGGACACGCACCAGGACCTACGTCTGGGCGCCCGTGTTGGAGAAGCTAGGTTCTATCACGTGTTGGGGAACAGCCACGTTTCACCCCTCCGGCTGGCCCGCAAGGGATGAGGTTTCCCCTTGTGTTTAGTGTCTGGGATCAATCTCTGCTGTCTGCAGAGTTACAGCTGCCATTAACGGCAGCACCCTGATACTTCGTCATGGCATCAGCCTCCCCTTAACCTCAGGGTGCCTTTTACTGTGCTGTGACACAGCCTCATCTGCAAAGATGTTGCATTGACTCTTGTGTATCTTCAGAATATTTACACGTTTGCCAATGCCACAAAGATGCCTTTTCATAAATAAAATGAATACAGCATGAGTACTATTGACATCCTGCAAACACGACTTGCTAGAGGCTCATTAAAACCAGAGCTGTCCAGTAAGCCGCACTGCCTCCTGGCAAGCTGGCCTATTTCATTTCTTCCTTAATTCCCTGTCCAGGATGGTTCGCTATTCCAGCCTACTGCTTTATAGCATTCTGTGAACTCCGCTCCGTCTGCTGCTTTTTCCGGGCTGGTCCACTTTGCTCTTTCAGCTGTGTTCTCCACACAGCTCTTTGCCCAACTGCACTGCTTGCTGCTAATTAATGCCTGATTTTTTGCTATCTAAAAGTGATAACACTTTGATTAGACACACACACACATACCAACATTAACTCTCCTCTTTCTAAAGGCTAAGTGGCATGAAATCCAGATGCTGAAATACCAGTTAAAAATTCCCACCAACTTCAGTGAGATCATGGTTTCACATGTGGCACCCAGAGCTATTTACGTACCTCTAACATTTGCCCATCAAACAGTAATTTCCATTTGCCATAATTTAGCCTTCTCATTTAATTCTGTAATTCTGATGAAAAATCTGTACGTATTTTGTTGTACTAACCAAAGGATTTTCTGAGTTAAATCTTTGCTGGTGCAACCTATACAAAGCTGAATTTCATCTCTTTCTTCTTTTTTTCCAAGTTTTTCTACAACCTCAGAGGAATTAGAATGACTGGTTTTCCTTTTTTAGAGACTTGTTTCAAGCATTCAAGTTGTAGTTCATGAGAATTAGCTCCCTGAATTTTTCATGCAACTGGCTTCCAAATGTTAGCTGCTGTACATCTGAATTTTTCTCAAGCAGAAATAACACGGTACTTGGGACAGTATCTGGAGTTCAGTCATAGAAGGTCCATGAGCTCAAAGAAGCCCTGAACTATCATCTCCAAAAATCCAGAAGGTGGTGAGAAGAAATCTTTGGCACATCAAAGACCTGAAATTGGGAATTTGCTTCTAGGTCAAATGGAAGGTGGAAAGAAATAGCAGTTTCGGCCAGTCTGGGGAGGGACAAGCTATGACATATATGGCTTTAATCTGCATTTGGAAGAGCTGTTTGCCACGGCTTTTTGGCAATGCTGGAAGAAGTCCATTGTCCTACAGAAGCCTGCAGAGCAGTCTATGAGCACGTAGCTCCATTTGCAGAGTCAGAAGGGTATGTTTGTGAGGAATCGGTGGACAGCATGTAGGCAGTCTAATGCCTGAAGCCAAATAATTCTGCTTGTTACACCCTTGCAAACTTGCACAGCATAACTGGAAAGTTATGGGGTGGTGGGAGAAGGCATAGGACCCCTTTCAGATTTTTGTTTTTGTGCTTTTCTGCCTTTAAAGTTATTCATAACTAAAAATCATTTTAAGACAATGTTTTCAAAAGATGTATGATATTGTTGATGCTCTGGCAAGAGCCAGGGTTTTGGACAGTTATGTCTGCACCAAGATTGCTCTGTCCTTACTTGCTCTGTCAGTGCTGATTTCATGGTTTGTTGCAGAAGAAAGGTTGAGAGCTTCCACTCCCCATATGATGCATAAGGAGAGCTGAACAGCCACTGAAGACGAGAGCTTACAAACTCACTGCCAATGAAGGAAAGCATTTTATCAGACCAAATGATTTTAGATGAGAGAGCACATTGCCGCAATAAAAAACTGAGACCAAGATCTCGAGGTACACAGAAAAACAGTGCTTTTTGTCAGTAGCAAGAATATTCAGAACTATAATAATTAAACAAAGAAGTACAGAAGGAGACACAAAACCTGATGTTCCAGATCATCACTCAATGTGAGAATAAACAAGTGAGACAGACACCAAGCAGATTACTGTGCGTCTTTTCTGAATTCCTTGAACTTTTATTTGAAACATATGATTCTAGCAGCTACTGATACAGATTAAAGGCCTGAAGAGAGGAGGAGACCTAATTTTAAACAATACACTGAAGTTTCTTTTGAGCTAAGTGGAAATGGCAGATTAATGAGTTATTTCAAACTGTGTGGTCACTTTCTTGTGTTGGAAAATACCTACCATGGAGACGTACAATTGCATTTGTTTGTGCATGTGACCTGGGTTTCTCAGTCTGGGGGACTAGAATTAACCCACTTTACATCCACCAAAACATTTATTTTCACAGCAGGTTCTTGTTTTACAAGGCCTTTATTTTGGTGGCTCAACAGTCATTCATCTTTGCTTCAGGACAGCAGCATTCTCACTTCCACTGTGACACTTTGTTCTGCCTGGTTCCCTTAGGACACAACACATGGTCAAGTCACTGCAGGGTAAGCTGGGGTGTGAATTTACAAGAGTGCGTGCGTGCATACAACGAGGGCTAAGCTGCCTTGAGTTACCTTGCTTTTATCCTCAAGAAGAAGCGCACCCACAAGCAGTTACCATGGAGGAGGAAGCACATTTTAAATCCACCTCTCACCACTCAACTAGTGCTGCACGCTCAGTGCTCCCATATCGTTCCACCAACACCAGCTTGCTCTCGTGTCCATGGGAGATTTGTCTCCTGCTGGCTTTGGTTCTATAGCTGCGTCCAGTGGCTTAAGTTTTGTCAGTGCATTTGGGCAGAAACTAGTCCCCAGCATTGACTGGTACAGCAAAGAAGGCACAGCTGGCCAAACAGTGTGTTGTTCTTCCATTCTCCTGAGGCTATCCCCAAGAGTAGATGGGCAAAATGGATGTTGAAGTGTGGCAAAGCAATGGTGTAGGGCTGCAGGGAGATACCACCTTAAAGAACTTCAGTGCTTTGTGCTGCCGCCACATGCATTTTCCTCGTGGTTTAAGCAACCCTCCTCATCCCCATCCCTCGTTCCGCACCGCCCGCCGCATTGTGCTGGCACAGCTGTTTGCATGGCTGTGGGCGGCCCAGGGGTGGGATGAAGCAGCTGGAGGGGTGGAGTGGCTGTTTCGGCAGCTCTGCCACTGCAAGTGCAGCCGTGACCCAGGATCCCTGTGAGGTGCTTAGGGGCCAGACCTCCCATTTCCTAGGTCCTATCTGAGCCTCCCCCGTATTATTTTGAACGTTGGGTAGGTGATAACTGCAACATTTCAAATGCCATTGTATGGTAATTGTTGGTAAATGTTGGCTTGTTCCTGGTGACTGCAATGTATCGGTTTTCATTAGAAATGTAACATAAACTAGAAGCGCTGAAAAACAGCAACAGAAGCAATTATGCATGTGATCATCACAGAGAGTTTGAAAATCATGTTTCAATAAAGCCTGAGTAGGGAGAAAGGAAATTCTTCCACATGAATATGGTTCGCCTTTGCTAAGTGATGGCAATTATCAGTGGCATTAAAATATATTATTTTGATATTTTTCACATAATTTTGTGACAGATAAATTTCTGCATTATAAACAACATCTTCTGCTAATCTCAAAAACACCACTGTACTCTAGCAAGTAATGTTCTGGAAAAAACTCAGAAAATAGGAACCTTTCTCCCAGACTGTTAGAAAATTTCATGCAAAAGCTCCCAAACCTAGTCCCTAACATCTAAAGAAAAAAAAAAATGAAATTAATTAATAAAAGTTCCTCTTAATATTTTATCCAGAGAAAGCACTTAAAGGGCTTTCAGAAGACAAAGATTATCATGCAGCTGATGATTCAAAGGAATCAAAATATGCTTTTTTTTCTTTTCTTTACAAACATCTGGTAGAAAATGTGCTTTCACAAGATGCTGAAAGGCTCTCCTAAATCCCACCAAATTTTTCATAATAGCTTCTGTAAGGATCAGTAACCAAGGGAGCTTTAATACTATTACATAGCAGAAATGTTCACATTTTTAATTATTTACTCAAAAATTGGCCTTATTTTAACAAACATTCCAAAAACCACCTCTCAAGTTGGCCCCTAGTTTGCCCAACTATTTTATAATTTTTTCATTGATGACATTTGGGAAAATTGCATTATTTTAATGGCATCTCTGTGACCTCACCCAAATGGGTGCTTAAAATTTCACCCCTTCCCATAGCAGTATGCAGCAGTTGGGCAAGAACTACTCAGCAGTGAGAAAGGCCTCCAGAAAGCAATCTATCTACGTGCCTATTTGTCTTATCTAGGCCTCTGTCCTTCCCAACTGTGACCCAGACGTTCCTCCACATCTTAGTCTGGTTCCCTTGGACAAGTTCCTCCACATGAAGGCTCCTTTTCAAGGTGCCTGCCAAGTTTGCTTGACCTGCTTTAGCCAGCCCTTTCCGTTTTTGCTTCAAACCTCCTTCAGGCTAGTGGCAGAGGAGGAACGGTCTTTAAAATTAATTGTTATGATTTGTCTTTGTTGTTTGAGACAGCATAGGCTTGCAACCTTAGTTATGTGAACATTGTAATAGAAATCATGAAAATTTGTTACAAGAGTCCATGTGTTTCTTAGAAAAAAAAATCAGCTAAAAGGTGTGGAAATAGAATAGGTATGGATATTCCTTATAGAATTATAGGAGGCTCAAGAAGGAGAATGCAGCCATCTTCTCAATATCTTACAGTTCAGAAAAGCAAAAAGTGTGGGGATTAACCGGAAGCGCTGAAAGTCTCAGTGCATGCTCAAAACTGCAAGCTAATTGGCATAGCAGGCATTTGTTCAAGTAATTTACACGACTAGAATATTAATATGTAAGGATATAACTTGCTCAAAGGGTAGGGAGGGCAGAAGAGAGGTAGTGTGTTATTGCACTTCTGGATCATACATCTCTGGTTCTAAGGCCCAGGGTGAGAAAGAAGAGAGATGGGTTATAAGTCTGTGGGTGAAAGTGGCAGGAAAAAAAATAAGGGTATTGTCACAGTGTAGGCTTTTGTATGCCACTAAACCATGAAGATTAAGTGAGTGAAGTTTTTGAAAGCTGGTGGAATTCTTTGAAAGCTCTGGACTTGGTGAAATGCAGAAATTTAACTCCTCTGAACTTGTGGTAGGAAACCAGAAAAATAGGAGACACACCAACAAGTTCTAGAAATGTATTGGAAATGTATACAGCTGGGGGAAGGGGAAGGAGGAAGGGAAGCTGTTGTAGATTTTTTTTTTCAAGTCAACCAGCAGGAACTAGTCAAGAATGTGAAGGTGTGAAGCAGGTTAAGTGAGACTGACCATTAAATGTCCTTTGGCAGGGAAGGAAAAAAAAAAACACCAAAATCTAAGAACTAATTATTCAATAAATTCATAGAACTGGAAAGATGTTGTAGGAAATAAGTCTGGGATATCCAATCAGTCTGACAGTTTGTTTTAAAAATATGCTAATGGCAGAAGCCTACACTCTTCCAGTATAGAAGCATACTAGAAAACAAATGTAGCTCAATCATGAGTGTGTCAATGACTTCATGGAATCACAGAACTGTTTGAGTCAGAAGGGACCTTTGAAGGTCATCTCATCCAACTCTTCTGCAAGGAGCAGGGACAGCTACAGCTAGATCAGGTTGCTTAGAGCTTGGTGCAGCCTGACCTGAAATGTCTCCAGGGACAGATGGGGCTTCCACCACCTCTCCGGGCAAGCCGTTCCAGTGCATCACCACCCTTACTGTAAAAACTTTTTCCTTATATTCAATCTAAATCTCCTTTGTTTTAGTTTGAAACCGTTTCCCCTTGTCCTGTCACAACTGACCCTGCTAAAGAGTCTGGCCCCTTCTTTCTTAGAGTCTCATTTATGTACTGACAAGCTGCTATCAGGTCTCCCTGGAGACCTCATCAACAGTCTCCGCTTCATCAGGCGGCCTGCAGTAGACACCAACCACAGGGCTCTCTCTGTTGCCTCAGTCTCTATCTCTCACCCATAGGCTTTTGACTTGCCCATGGCCATTCTTTAGGGACAGCTCTTCACACTCTATTCCTTTCTCGATTTAGAGGGCAATACCTTCTCCCCTCCTTCCTCAACTGTCCCGTCTGAACAGACAGCTTGTAGACATCTACAGCCACACCAGTTGTGAGAATCATCCCACCAGGTTTCAGTGACAGCAACTATGTCGTGGTTTTCTAGTAGCATGATGACTTCTAGCTCCTGTTTGTTTCCCAAGCTGCCTGCATTGGTGTAGAGGCATTTCAGCTGGCCAGCGGGCCTCATCACCTTCTTGAAGGATAACTCCTTAACTCCTTTGAAATATTTCCTGTTGCCTTCTCCTACTGTCCCAGTGGTCCCTGGCTAATTGTTGTAAGATTTCATGTGTGCTGCAGTGTTGCCAGCACATCTTAGGGCAGCAGGCTGAAGGCTGCTGCTAGCACCCTGTCCCTCTAACCTAGCTACGCCTTCCTACACCTTATCAAGGGAAGGTTCGTTATTGCCCTTCTCCCCTTTCAGACCTAGTTTAAAATCCTGCCAGTGAGCCCTGCTAGCTTTTCCCCAAGAACTCTCTTCTCCCTTTGACAGGTGAAACCCATCTGGTGCCTGCAAGCTCAGTTCAATGTAGGCCATCTCTTTGTCAAAAAAAAAAAAAAAAAACAGTTTTGGTTATGGCACCAGCTATGAAGCCAAGTGTTTATAGATTGAATCCTTCTGTTTCTTTTATTGTCTAACACACTACAGGAAGCAGAGACATGAAGAAGGTCTGTGCCCTTGATTCCTTCACCAGATGTCTCTAAGCTCTGAAGTCCCTTCTGATGGCCTTTGAACTTTGTGTAGCTGCTTTGTCACCACCCATGAGGAAAAAGCAGCAATGGATAACAGCCATACCAGGCTAGGCAGCTTCCTGATGATATCCTTCACATGAGCCCCAGAGAGGCAGCAGACTTCTCTAAGAAGAGAGTCTGCCTTACATATTGGGTGTTCAGTTCTCTGCAGAGAGGAGTCACCTACCACTAATACCCATCTCAAGAATAGTGTCAGAAGTTGGAAATTATGCATGACTGTATACATATATACAAACTATAAAGACATGGGAATGAATTAAAAGGGCCGAAACAAGAAAATGAAGTGCAGCTAATGAGGAATGCAGAATGCAGCAGGAGAGTATTCTAAAGGTGTTGTAGTGGGAAGGAAGAAAATAGGGGAGAAAATCATTCTACTTCTCAAAAGGGAGAAGAAGATACTGATACCAAAAAGGCCAATGCTTTTTTTATTTCCATCTGAAAGACAACAACAAAACCCATGATTAAACAACACAGGTAATTAACACCAAAGATAGAGGTAAAAACTGAGGCTATGGGAGAGGAGAAAATAGATACCTGAACACCATGAGACACGTCTGCCTCTCGTGCAATTCAGGCTAAGTGTTACTTGGAGATCTACTCATGGCAAGTCGCAGCATTATTGCTAGTTACTTCTGAGAGCCCATGAAGGATGGCTGATGTTCTGGACCACTGAAAAGGGGCAGTCAGTGATGCAAAGCTCCTCAAAGTTCAGCCATCTTAACTTCAGTCCTGGAGCAATTAACTCAGGTATTTATGAGCCTCTAAAAGACAATAAAGAGATAAGTAGGAGCCAACATGTATTTGTCAAGAGCAAATCATGTCAAATCAATCTAATTTTCTTCCATGACAGAGTAGCGGGCATCAAGAACAGGAAGAAGCAGTAGATACCATACATGTTTGACTTCAGTCGGTTTTTGTCGCTGTGTCATGTAATTCTCATATACAAACATGGCTACATGAAACTGCTGCTATGTGGTAAACAGCATACAGAAAATGTGTTTTGAGAGCATAGGTATCAGATGATGTTCTTTATCCAATCAGGGATACATATTATATGGGGTTTCTCAAGGGTCTTTTCTGATCCAATGCTATATAACAGTCTCCGTGATGACTTAGATGACAGAGTAGGCAATGTTTCTTGAATCTAAAGAGAACAGCAAGTAGAGGGCAGCTGCAGTCATGTTCAAGGACAAGATTGTAATTGAAAAATCAGAAAAAATCTGAAAAACAAGGGTAGCTGCAAAATTTCAGTTCCAGGCAGTAGCAATCAGTTACACACAGTAAGGACAGACATTGTACTGCAGGAAGAATGCCAGAGGTGTAGTAAAGTAAAGTTTAATGAGACTCAAAAATCCTGAGACTGATATAGGAAAAGACAGGCATCACTAAGGGATGTGTATCTGGGAGTGTCATCTGCAGGACATGCAGAGTGCCCCTTCTGCTTCACCCAGTGCTCCTGAGGCCTCTGCGATACACTGGTTCATGTACCACAACCTGATAACTATCTAGAGGGAGCAAAGAGAAGAGCAGTGGAAATGAGGTCTAGAAAATATCACCTTTGAGGGAAGCGTGGAGGAGATGGGGTTGTGTAGTCTACACAGAAGAAGGTGGAGAGAAATACAGTTGGAGACTTCCACAGCCTAGAAAGTAGCTGGGCAAGAAAAGGCGATGCGTTCCTTTCCATATTTGTCAGTGGATAAAATAAGGGAAATATAGATTAGGTATTAAGAAAATCCTTCTTAATGCTTAAGGCTAGAGGAACATTGGAACAGATAGCTTGGGATCACATCTTCACTGCTGGTGTTTTCTAGGGTGAAGCTGGACAGACCACAGATACAGGATAGTATGTTGGGAACAGAATATGCGTCAAGGCATTGCCTTCAGGGAAGATAGCCCAGGTATTTCCTGTGACTCGTTGGACTGAACTACTTTAAAGTATCATGGGAGAGATGGGGCTAGTCAAGACAATTTGTCTTCCGCTGTCTTTTATTTTTTTTTTCAGTTATTTTCCTCTGGGTTAAACTAATATAGTCATAAAATATTAGAGTAACCACAGCAACACGTAGGAGCTACTGCAAACCCTTTCCAAATCTGCTACAGCCCAGTGAGTGATGCAAGTTAAAATTTAAGAAGTTATATACTCATTTTTCCCCATACAGATTCTGAGGTTTTAATAAATTTACCTGAGCAAATGCAGCAGTTTTATTTAATCTGGTTATATTAGTCTCATATGAGTGCTGCAGATCTCTACAGCTCCTTCTCATTGACTGTGGTATATGTATTAATGAATAAAAAATTGATGAGCTTTAGGCCTTCTTCCTTGCTTCCTTTCCCCTCTCCCATCAATGACTCAACCAATGAACTAATAGAAACATTACTGAGAAACAGAAACCTTCAAGTAAGTAATTTCCAGTCTGCTGCAGAGGGTGGAAGCATAAGGATAGGCTGGAGAGCAGTATGAGGTGCTGGAAAAGATACCCACGTGCCAGGAATCTATTGGAGGACAACAGCATGTTTGCTGTTAAGAAATGTAATTTTTAATATTCAGTATCTGCTGCACTTTAGTGTAGTTCCATGAGAGCCAGTATTAAAATGCATTCAGTCACCAGTGTCCGCAAAACAAATTGTATGTGCAGAGGTACAAGCCCCAAATATTTAGTCTGCTGCCTTTTGTGAGTCAGGTAGTGGCTAACATTTGTAATCCTGCAAGATTCGCCTGTGAGGAGAGAAGCAGATGCGGGAGCTGGCAACTCTGACACAATCCAGTTTATTTACCAAGTGTGTACACAAGATGAATGGGAAAAAAGATTATTTCTTGGCTTTTTCTGTGCACTGCCCTGCGAGTATCCCTGGCACTGTGCCCCAGGGTGCTTCCCTGCACTTAGCTTCTCTCCTTCTTTGCCCACTGCATTCGTAGACATGAAAGCAAAGAGATTTCTGATTCAATTAATGCCCAACTTCCATAACCCCTTGTGCCTTAAGTATGTAAGCTCCAGCTGGCAATATAGCATAGCCTGACTGCGTACCCGTGTTCTTCACAGTGGCCGCTGCTGTTTAGATTACCTGGCTGTGCAATGGACCTTAGCAGCTTCTTTACATTTACACCTCATGCAAGATGCCTCTCAAATTGACCATTAAACTAAGGTTAAACGTACCAATCATGTTGTGTGTTGCCCATATTTGGGTGTGTCCAAGAGCTACTGCAACAATTAGAAACACGTGCTGGGAGTTATGCGGGTTCAGGCAAATACACCTGCACTGTTCGCCTTGGGCCCACCCCAGAGCTCACTGAAGTCGGTGGAAGGAAGTATCTCCGGTGATGTCAGTGGGCTTTGGATCGGGACCAAGGCTTCTCCAGCCTTTACTCTGGCAATTCTCCCATTGAAGTCAATGAGATTATTCTCTGGGATAATAGAGCTCACTGTCAGGAAGATTTTAATGATATTCAACCTACATTTTCCATGTCTTCATATCACCCCATTACTCCTAGTTATATCTAATTATCTTCTTTTTTTCTCAGGGACCCAGCCCTAACCTTCTTAGTCAGGCAAAACTCCCACTGGCTTCAATTAAGAAAGCAGGAGCTCACTGTGATCTTTACTGTTTGGAGGCTGCTGTAATGCCCCCCATTATGTCATCGTATAGGCGATCCATCCATGGTATTTTTGCTTATAAAGACTGCAGCACTGAGCCCATGGCAGTACCAAAGAGCAGAGAAAAATGAAAAGATTTGTCAGTATAATTTCAAGACATACAGTAATATGAATTTTTAAATAACATTTGATCTTATAAAAACATTATATCATCTTCCTATCAGGCATATATTCTCACAGCTATATAAAAATTTGTATTAAAATTATTATAAGTAGTTTATTTGATTAAGAACTCAACATCTGTGGTTTAGAATGGCTTTATAATTTTCTGTGCATAAGATGGATAACATGATACCTCTCTCAACAATCATTTATTATGTATAATTTGGCCTTTTTGATTGGTTGGACTGGACCGTGTCTTAAGTTACCAGTTGAATACTACTTATACATACTAAAAATTGTTGTTTTCTGTATAATCTTTTATAAATTTGTACTAAGAGCTTGGATTTTATTTAGAATTAAGACATCTTGTATGTCCAATGGTCTTCATGCAAATAATTTTAGTCACACTCATTCTGCTAGCTTAACAAGTTAAGTTCAGGTGGTTGGTCTCTTGGTCTCTGATGCTCCAGAGAAGGGTGTACAGAGTCCTTTCCCCCACCCAGACACTAATCAAAAGAGTGCCATGATGGGACACTACCAAGGCAAGCTGTTGTTATTCCATTACCATTTGTAAAGTTTTTGGATCAAGATCCCTTTTTTTGTCTGCCTTCATAGAGAAATGAGCGCTGAATGACGTGAAGTTTGTGGTAGTACAGTCACGCTAACACTAATAATAAATAAAATAATGAATACTAATGAAAAGAAAGAGTGCGTGGACATTACAGAGTACATCACAAATACGTTCTCATCCCTGTTACAGTGTTTTTCCCTACTCTGTTCTGGACAAACAGAATGAATTCTTCTAATGCAGATGTATGGGAATCCCTTGCAAGGATGTGAGTTTGCCAGTTAGGGATGTAACTATATCCAACTAGCCCTGGCAAATCACTTTTTTCTCTACATGCTAGATTTCACAAGTTTTCTCTCACACGCTAGTAACTGATCATCATAGATTTATGTGTATATTCCCTTTGCTGTTATATTCATTTCTCAGCAACTTCCCAGAGATTGCATATATCAAGGTGAAAAACATGGAACTGTTGCCTGTGTCCAACACTACTGTCCCTATTTGCCCTGCCCACTGTGCTGCTGTGGATGTATGGCAAATGGAGGTTCAGCTCTCAGGTGACCTTTCAGACCTATTTCATGAACCAGATAAAAGAAAACACTCCATTGCTTATGCAGTTGTGCATTTCTTCAGGAATGTCTCACTCAAATTGAGCATATTCAGGAGGCATTTACTCATCAGCTGAAGAATTTCACTTCTTTATTCCAACTCATCTCTTCCTTTTCAGAAGCACAGACAACTAAGTATAAAATATGTCCTATAGAAGGGCTTAAAGAGTGGTTTATCTCCATTATCGGTTTTAGTTCAAATTGGTTTGCTCTTGAAATACATCTACTAATTATCCTAAGTTACCATTCTTTTGTTGGCATCCTGAAGTGTGCAAATTGGACTCCTTTCAGACCAAGCTAACTCGAAAGATGCACGCTAAGAGCCTACCCAACTTGTTTCAATAGACCATTCAGCCTGTACAACCAGGCTTGAGTTAGTCTTGTAAGTGAAGCCCCCAAAAATGTTGTGTGAACATTGGGTCATCAGCAACAACACATACAGAGTTGCTCTGTAGATCCTTCATTGCACTGCACTAATGCAGATGTACCCTTGGATGCCTATTTCTAAAAGACCAGTCCTGTAGCATACTTTCTAGCATGTTTCTCTCACTCTGTTCCCTGGTATTTAACCTCATCCTTCCTTGGCCACATGGTGCAGATTTTTCAGTAACATGAGCTAGACAAAAAGTTGACGGATGAGGAAAAATGCTCGTCCTAGAAGTCCGGGCACCATCTTTGATTGTCTACACAACTCCCAGGCAAGAGAACGGGTATGAAGCTCACTTCTGCAGTCGGGATATCCTCTATGAGAAGGGCAACACGAGCGTGTTCTGAAGCAGCATCAGCTTTGATTTGATTAGCACTTAATTGTAACAAGTGAAATTTGTCACTGTCTTAGTTTCTAACTGAAACTTTCTCTCAGGGTCTGCTACAAAGCTGTGTTTTGGTTCTAGAAAGAAAACATGGCTGATAACACCCGGCANTCACATTAATCCAAAGTTTGTGTATACGTTATTCTTATATAGCTACACTCTTCTGTGTTGTATATTAAAAAATGTCCAGTTAAACTCCGAGATATTTGAAAAGCATCTGATTTTGTAATCAGCATGATGCGAGTACTATTTTTATCTGATATTATATGGGTTTCACAGAAAGATGGATGTTGGACTGTCAGCATTTCTTATTTTCATTAACCTTCTTTTCCTCATTAATAACTGACCCAGGGCAGTAAGAACCACCCAAGAATTCAAGCAAATAAAACAGTCCACTTTTCTAGGCCCAGTGCTTTTTGCTGCATTGAGCCTTAGCAGAATAAGCAGCAACATGTCTGCTGGAAAATACAACTGCACAGACAACAGATTTTTATTGCATTTCCTCGGTTTCACCCACGTAGCCACTCTAGTCCTAATACAATAACCCAATCCATGAATACTAAAACCCTGCTAATATTCCAATCCTGAGAAATTAGCAAAAATATATGTAAAAAGAGAAGCATAGTAGAACACAGATGATAAGCATACACGTTTAGCATAACAGATCCCAATATCATTATCTCCTATATATTCCTCCCAATTCAGACCAGTTTTGTAAACCTCAGCTGTGAGGTTGTATCTGATTAAACAGAAAAGCTATGGCAAAGAAACAATGCACAAAAATGTTTGTAATGTAATATGAAAATGGTGTTTGGGATCTTAATATGCTGTAATTGACCACACAGAATTTTTCAGTGAAAAGATAATTTGGCATTAGAATTGCGCAGTACTTAAATAATATAATTTTGATAATGACAGCAAAACATAATTTCAGTAATGCAAGTGAATCATAAACTTTAACAATATTTCTCATTCAGATGAAGTATATAACATGTCTAAATGCTGTAACTATTGTACATTTTAAAAAGAACTTTGTCGTGAACTGTTATTAAATATTATTATATTTCAAATATGTAGCAAAACCTGGTGAGGTTACAATATAAACGTATAGAAAAGCCACATTATATTTACTTGGGAAATAATTAATCCTGTGGGAGCAAGTCAAACTCTTTTCTCCAGACAGTTTTTTATAGACTTTTTAAAGAGCTGAACTTCGGAAAGTCTTTACCCATGTTTAGCCAAAAACTGAAACTGTGATAGGTTTTGACCTTCTGATGAGAAACATTAATTCCCATGGATACTCATGGTTCCCATTTCTCCTTGCACTGTATCAAGATTCTGGGACAAAGGGAGCTTAACCCATTGGGGATCTGATCAGAGGGAAATTTTGCTAACGTTAAAAGTGGTGCTTTATTTATGGCATTCATCCTATGACTTTTTCACAGCTGCTTGTGCAAGAAGTCACATTGCACCAACAGCGAGGTATTGCCAAGGATACATAGACTGGTTGGAATGAAAGAGGCAACCCAGGTCATTTTTACAAGCAAGTTTAGAGAGTTTCTTAATCTTTAACATTACTGCCTTTTCCTTCCTCGGGGCTCCTTCCTGCCCCTGCACAGCAGAGCTGTGTGAGCAGAGCGGGCTCTGCCATCCGGGCATGCAGCACATACCTTGATGCTCACAGCTGGCACATGGAGACCTTGCGCCCATTGCGGGGATCCTTGTGTAAACCGAGGTGAGGGGCAGGTAGGTTCTTTGTGCCCATTTTGTCCGTGTTGGCTCCATGCACGGTCATCTGGTTGGAAGCACCTCCATCTCCATTGTCTGTGGCTGCCAGATACCATGTAGAATACTCTCTTAAATATTGTCAAACTTATGTCTGAAGTTCCCTTATGTACCTAGGCCACTCCAAAAGTAATGTCTCCTATTTATTTCCAGGGAAACTACAACAGATACAAAGAGCACAATGACAGTAGTTGATCGAGCAAGTTCTCTGCTACCAAACACTCTTTTTCAACAGTCACCACCATGAGCTCTGCATTTTCACCAGCGATGAACAAGAGCTGCATGCCATGCTCATAACAATCTGCACCAGTGGAGGTGACCACTGTCACTGTCACCACTGCTGAAATGCACCACCACCCCTCACTGTGCTCACAGCCACTGTTTGGTCTCCATCAACATTCAGTAAGTGTCAATGAATGTCAGTGGGTGCCATTTTTTCCGCATGGAGGAATTCAGTTCCACCCCTTTGCTCCATCTGCACTTCCATGTCAGACGCCATTGTGTCAGACTGTCCCTCTGTCGCCACCTGTCTCATGGCAACACAATGAAATAGAATACTGATGGGAAGCTTCAACCTCTACTGCCATCCCACCAACATCTGCTTCTGACAGTGTGGGCCAGCATAATAAAACTGGAGGCGTTACTTTCGGAGCACCTCATGTAATATCAGATAAAAATAGTACTCGCGTCATATTCTCTTATGTATATAGAATATATTCCCTTATGCTGCTACATTTCATTTGCAAAGATAGGGTTTATATACTGCAAATTTTATTTCTTACTAAAAATACATTATCCTGGAAGCAAATCGAGTCAAGTGTTCTCAATGTGCCTGTAATTTCTTTGCAATTGTGTGAGGTGTGAAATTCGCTTGACTGTTCTTAGTGAAGGCTCTGAAGGGTGGGAGATAAAAAAATTGTTTTAATTCTGCCAAGCAAGCATGGAGAAGTATAGGTTATGTATGTCATTTCTGGAAAGAAGATGGAGGAGTTGTGCTTCCAAAAGACATCCTCAGGCTCAAAGAAAAGGAAAAGGACCTAGGACAAATATCTTTTTTTTTTTTCATCATACATATCATATACAGAGAGGGAGATATTAAAGATTTATTGCACTGTAAGACAAGATCATTGGTTGAATGAGCTAAATTAAAGTTTTAAGTTGTAAAAATACGCAGAATTCACCTACTACAAACTTTTTGTAACAAGGGATTTCTGTAACTCATGGTATAATCGAGAAACAATCTTTTTTTTTTTTTTTTTTGTGGTGGATGAAATGTCTTTTTGATTTTTTTTAAGCAGATCGAACATAATTTTTCTTCTTTATTTGAAAATGGTGATCCACTCATAAAAGTGGACATTAGATTTCATGACATGCTGTTTACTCGTGAATTAAATGGAGGACTCACAAGAAAATAATCCAAGTTTGTGAAGGTGATTTGGTATTTTGCCTTCTCAGTCATTACCTTAGCGTGGCACTAGGAGGCAATCTGCTATTAGAGGTGTCATCCCTCAGACATCAAAGTCCTTGAATATTGCGGTCATTCAGCACCAAATGACATCGCTCATGAGAAGTTTTGGTAATTTCTTTCGTGACAGATTCTAGCCTGCATCGTTACTGTCTCCTTAGTGTCTTCCATACAGTTTTAGAAAATCATACCTCGGTGATTCAGAGCAGCCGATCACAGATTTGGCCAACTGTGACATCTCCCAGTGTACCAAATACAAAAGTGAAGTTAAGTGAAGGAGTATTTATACTGTAGGTCTTGGCAGGGCTATGATAGCCAAATTGCCAGTCTTGACACAACGTATGCATTTCCAAAGATGCCCAGATCAGCTGGAATAACCTTAACATGGAAAAATTATGGATCTCTGTAATGTGGACCTCCAGTGTAGAAAGCAGCTAAAATTGGGTTGGTATTGAAAATGAATAGTTTGGATTTAGGTGCCAGTAGGACAGCTAGGCAGAGCTTAAGCCCTTAATGGCAATGAACATACAGAATAATTCAAATGATAATTAGTCAGAAGAAAGCATGTGGATGTTCTCAAACTGAACACCAAAACACACCATTTTAAATTTGTTTTCACCTTAGTTTGCATCCTTTTTGCTTCCATACTTGTTCTGAACATAAATTGATTAATACTTCTGTGTCTCCAGATGTTACAATAACAAAACGTCATATGAAAACCAATGAGACAGTTAATAGTTCTGCTTTTACAATGGGGTCCAAAGTGTTCAATGCTGCATGTAAAGCTGTGGTCACATACTGAAAAATGAGTTTGAATAAATACTCTGTAGCTTTTGAATCTGTCCTGTGAACTAAATTTGCAGGCATTCTTTCAAAAAGGCAGCAGAAGTACATGTCCTGCAAGACTGCCTCAGTGTGCCTGTGAGGGTAGGCGAAGTTTCATGGGCAAGAGCCATGTCGGGTCTTTCTACCCACTGAGTGCTTGACTTTGCCACCTTAATAACTTCATTATTATGAAAGTTATGTTGTTGTTCTCTGGGAGCAAACGTAGATTTACATGTTTTGTAATTCTGTAAATAACATATTTAAATGATTTAGAAAGATTTGATGCCTATCACAGCAGGACTCCAAGTTAGAGCTCGAAACATGCTTTTAAAAATGTTTCCCCAAGTGTTTACCAAGACAGAAAGCTGAATTTGATTTGGCTGTGTTCATGCTCCTTTTGTTTACTTTCTGTGAACATTTTAACTAATAGGTTTGCTGGCAGGATTGTTTACAGAAACAGCATATTTTAAGCAAATATTTCAAAAATGTCATGGACAATATATTTTAGACTCAAAAATGGAAATGTTTTCACTAGAAATCTGATTATAAGATTTACTGTAATGTATGCTTTATTGTGTAATCATCAAATTAGAAAATATGTCTATGCATACATAATTTTACACTTAGAAACTATGAACCGCTGGGTTAAATAGCAACAACTGAGAGGCCATTGAAGATCACCCACATAAAGCTCAAGAATTCTAGGTACTAAGTAATTTCAACAATATAATTTAAATCTGTTGACATTTTCATTTCTTTAAACAGTGCCCTTTGCATAAGCCAGCCTTAAAGTCTGTGTTTTCAGTGTTGGGATGCAATGTGATTTTGTTAGATGGATCAAAGGATGCAACAAAATCGATACTGCAGTTTTCAAAGAAAATGGAGAATCTTGGACAGGGATCAGGACATACGTAACAGAGAAAATTTCTAATAATTTCAATTTTCAAGTCTGTTTATATGCAATTCTTTGTAAATTCTCTTGTGGGTTTCAAATCTTACAAATATTTTCTTCTTGCTTTTTAAAACCTCTCCCTTCACCTTTTAGAAAAGAAAGAATAGTCATGTTTGTATGTCTCTCTAGTATAAACATAATTAACATCAGTGGCATATGGAATTAATGCTGCCTGTAAGGAAAGAGCTTCACAATTAAATCATAGATTTGCTGTTGTGCAGTTTGAAGACGTAAGCTTTGCTCACTAAAACAATGGGTTTGTACTCCATATTCCATAGATTCTCATTACATGTCTTATGTCAGCAAAATTATATTAGGCAATCTCACTACTTGCATCAGCTCATATTAATATTATTTGTAAGACAAAATGGCTCTTGATGTTATGCCTCTACTCATTATCAGAAATCATTTTGCTCCAGAAATGTTAATAATGAAGTTTACATGTGATAACATTACTATTTGTTTTAATAATTTCCAATAAAAGCAACTACTGTTTTAGTGACTCGTTTTATTTTCTTGTGTTTCCTGGCAAGTACTGCATGTCTTTTTAAGGAATACAGAAATAAGTTGGCTACAGCTCAGCTCAGAAGCTGACTCCATGGGCTGTGCTTAGTGGAGGCTGCCACTGAAACCAGTGACCTGGACAGGACATACAGGACGGGGTACACTTCCAGCTTCCCAGCTCTGCTCTCCTGCACTGAAACACTATAAAGCAGCATTAATTGAGACTTAAAATATAATGGAAATCTGTTAATCATGATATAAAAGAGAGCCAGGAAAAAGAGAAAGACTGGAAATAAGAGGTGGAATACAGTCAACCCCACGGGTGACCTGCCATGTCAACATCAGCTCACGAAATGGCAGCTGCTTTGGTGCACAGCACCATCCTAGAAATGCGCTGCCTCGAAGGCTGCTAAGCAGTGAGTTCAGACTGTGCTTTGGCAACATTAAAAATACTCCCATTTCTAACTCAAGAACAAATTTTCTGTCTGTGCATAACTAAAGCTCTCAGTGAATATAAGGCATATGTACTGCCAGGTCATCCCACGATGCACAATATTTGAAATACTGAAGCCTATTAACAATAAGGAAGTCATGGAAAATGTAGCCGTGGTGGTATATTTTGGGAAATACAGTAAGTTTTGCTAGTAGTTTAATTAAAGAAAATTGTCAACCTCAGTATAAAAATGCATTTTTAATTACCTTATCAAGAATAGTTCAACTAAAATTTGAGTTCCAGACCTTTGTAAATTATTTTTGGCCAACATAACATACTTGTTATGAAGTTCAGATTTTAATATGAATGTGAAATCTTCTTCTTTCAGCATTTATATTTGTTTCAGTGCTCTGCTTTGGCTAGTCTTTGGTTTATCTGTCCACCTAAAATGGACAAATTCTACAGTCATTTAAATTCATCCAACACTATTGACCTCAACCACATTCTTATACTGATTTACAGCCTCATTAGGATTTTAATGATGTAAATGAAAGCAGAATTTGGTCCTAAATCTTCACTTTAAATTAAAGAGTGCATTCACCTCTCAGTGCGGGATGTGGGAGTATGTGCTTCAGAGCAGACGCAGCTAAAACTTGGCAGGCAAGGTCTCAGCTAGAGGGTGGGTTTTTTTCTTTAATGTTCGGCTCACTCTTCTCCTCCGATAAGCAGGCACACGTTCCCATGTATCTTGTAAAATCTCTAACAGTTCTACACATGCATGTACAAGTGCAGTGCTGTTTTTACAAGATATAAAACAATTCTTACTCACATATCTTTCTGATGAGAGAATCAAGTCATCAGTCTAAATATATTTGCCTTTTCTTCAGTTGCAAGGCTCCAGAAAGAACAGGCGCTTGCCAGCCTCTGGTACTTTCCTGGAGTACCCATCAGGTAGCCATGGGTCCTCCTGCAGGGCAGGTCCCAAAAACCTCCAGGTAGGAGGGTAAAGAATGAGAAAGGAACATCTTAGTTTTCTGGTGAAGTGGAAACCCTTACCTTAAAACATGATCCAAAGCTCACAGAAGTCAGAAGAAAAACTCTTAATAACTTCAGTGGCCTGAATTGCTTCCTGAAAAAAGAAAACACCATGTATACATTCAGTATCTTCCCTAAATTGAAGCCAGAAAACTCTACTGCTTCTAACACACCATATATTAAACAGTAACTATGAAGGACTTAATGTTTATATTACACCAACCTCATTGTATTAAAATGCATTTTATAGCACAGAAGGTGTAGACAAGCACAATAAGCAGCACATCTGCCCTACCCTTACGCTCTTTGTAGCTGGTATGTAAGTGTAGCTCCTAGTAGGGGCCCAAGTTACCTGAAACCATTCTTCTCTGACCCTCAGAACTGCAGCTATTGCAGAAGAAGCTATTTGCCAGAACTTGCTCCCAGAAAAGCCTTGTCCATACAGACTTCCCATCAAAGTTTTAGAAGAGCAGAATGCCTGGAATTCATTCAGCCATTGCCATCCTCATGCCAGTAAACTGTAAATGGTGTCAGCTATGTTACATATCTTTGGTGGAGAACGAAGGTGTAGCCGGTCACACCAGCACCATGTCTGCACGGTGCTTGGCCAGGGACAGAGATTCACAGTCCCGACATGATCAAGAGTGCAGGACCAGGCTGTATGCCGTGTGGACACTTGGACACTTACGGTCACAGGGTCATTGAATCACTGAGGTTGGAAAAGACTCCAGGATCACCAAGTCCAACCATCAGCCTAAACCACGTCCCTGAGCACCACATCCACGTGTGCACAGGAGGGAGCAGCCAGGGATTTCTTGCTTCTGTCACTTCGGGGCTGTTTGGTTTTCAGTGTATTTTAAAGCACATTGAAGGTTGATTACTTCTAGTGAAAGGTGAAGTGCTGCAGAGTCAAGAAGCAGAAGAATTTTAAAAGATCTTATATAACTCTAGCGATATTTTTAAGCCTACTAATTGGCAGGTGCTTATCACAAATCAGGAGGTGACTTTCTGGAAATACATATGCCCCTTGAGTGGAGCGTGGCTCATTTTGTCACTTTTATCACCAACAAGATTCAACACCTGTAAAAAAGAAGGCAGAAAGAAGTCCCCAAGAGGAAGCACTCCTCCTCCAAGCAAGGTGAAGCAGTGAACAGAGCAGACCAGGAAGAGAAGCTGACCATGGCCATGATCATATCACCTAATCCTGCACACGTGCCCGCGTCCACCATCCCACCATCACCCACCCACAGTGATGGCATGGGGCATTTGCAGGGTTTCTAATGTTCCCTAAAAAAAACTGGTTTGCACAGTTAAGAAAGACAGTTTGCGGAAGGATCAGGAAAAAGCAGTGTTTGATAGCAGTACTGTCAGTAACTGGCTCGCATGCGTTTTCTCTTTTTCGCCTGATGCAGCTACCCTTAGCACCCAGCAGAGAGAAACACTCGGATCATGCTGCATGCTTTCAGTGAAAGGGGAAGGATCTGATGCTGCACGCCTCACCTTGAGGCTGGCAGGCGGGGCATTTTGCCAAAAACATGCACACACTAATGCACAGAAACCCGTCATCGTGGGGTTTTTCTGGCTATCTCCGTTCTGCTGATGCAAAGGGAGAGTGAAATTACAGGTGCCAGTTTGCAGTGCAGAATGCTGATAAACAACTTGCCATTTTGCAGTGGCTGGTCACATCTGGAGCCTTTTGGGATGCAAAAGTACTGGAGGATTATTGCAAAACTTAAAGACACTTATGTTACCATAACTTTTGTTTTTAACCTAAATTTGAAGATTTATTTTCTTTCTTTTGGATTATTTTCCTGGTTATATTATACTTGCTAAAGTAACCAGCAAAGTCAGCAGCAAAGCAGAGCCCGTCCTATAGCTCTCCTCAGAAAACTTCTCTAGTTTGACCTTAGACTGAGTCTGGCTGGTGTAAAACCATGGATCAGTGGATCGCACTGCATTAATTTCAGCATGTTTTAAAACTCCACAGCCCCAGCTCAGACGTAACTGTGCTGTTGTGGAATGTCCAGCACCATTACACAGCGCTGAAAGGAAAAGAAAAGTGTGATGAATTGGAGTTTATCTTTTTCTTCCTTTAAATCACAGCACTTTTGAGCACAGCTGAACTCACTGACAAACGTACAGAGACGGACGGATCCACGACACACGCCGGGCTGAGGCAGTGTGGTTCCCTCGCTCTTGCGTTCTGTTATTTTTATAGCTGTTCCTGCACAGTGACATAATATCCACTGCGATCAGGGTACCACCGCAGCCTGTTACCACTGTGAAAGCCCCCAGCTCCTCTCTCTTGCAAATCCCTGCTGAAATACGAGAGGCTGCTGGGATTCATATTTGTTTATCATATTATTAGTCATTTCTCTTTGTTAACATGTGCACGGAAACACAAAGGGCGTTGGGAAAGGTTTGGTTCTTCATGTTTCTGGTACACGGCACCGCTTTGAAACCCTTGCAGAATTTCCATCGGGTCACTGTAGTAATAATTATGCATGTATGCAGTTAATGTTCCCTGACTGCTTCTGATCCGCTACGTCTGCTCCCGCTCCGCGCTCTCCTGTTGGGATCACACGCTCCGAGCGCCGCGCGCTGCAGCCCGGCACCCAGCAGCTCCTTCAGCCCCACTCCTGCCCACAGCTCCCAGTCCCTGCCAAATAAATACCAAATGCTAATCCACACATTTCCCCCCCCCAATGTTTCACGTATTTCTGTTGCATTCGACATGTCTGAAACGTCTTTGATGTATTTTCTGCGATTACCCACAATTTCCTGTTATGTAAGGCATCTCTCAGGAGACTTGGTACTCAAGAACAAGTTGCACTGGGAATTACAGCAGAGATCTGGCCCAGCCTGGTTTTTTAGCTCGCTGAGCATTGCTGGTGTGTAGAGCACTGTATTTTTCCTATACTGTTTAGTGTGTTTATATAAAATATTCACTCTGAAACTGAGAATGCTCCAAATTTATCCTCTTGTGGCACACGTGATCTTTCATGAGAATCCAGTTAAATATAGTATTTTTGCTTCAGAGAAGATATTGTCAAGTCTGGCCTGGCTTTCTTCCCCCTCCTATTTGAAGGTCAGTGATCATTTAGGACAGTTTTCTGTTGTGCATTTCAACTGCTAAGGCAGTGCTTTCTGCAGGATACAGGCCATAATTTACCAGCGAATCTCAGTTTGTTCTTCACCCCATTCTGCCTACGTGGTGTTTCTCCGCATGGTTTCACCGAGGTCCCATCTTGGTGGTGGCAACAACCAACCTTCCACCCTGTGCCAACACAACACACACTGCTCCGATCACGTTGACAAGAATTTGGTTGCCTGCTAGTAGTTGTGGGAGGGGAAGTCTGGCAGTCCTTCCCCTCCACCACGCCTGCTGGCTGCTGGTGTCACCGCTGGTGTTGTTCTCAGCAGAGCGCTGTGGGGATGCAGCACTGAAGCGGGATGCATGTCTCTGAGCTCCTTGGCCTTGCTGCCTGCCCTGGCTGAGCGGACCGTCTTCTCTTTGCATTCACTGCAGCATCTCCTCCCTCGGCTCTACAGGGTTCCCAGCTCCCAGGGTCTTCCTCTTTGTGTCCTCTTAGACTGGCTGCTTGCAGTACCTGTTCTGCTCCTAGTTTCATCCTCAGCTCCTCCAGCATGAAATGGCTTTGCACAAAGACAATATGGGTGTGTTTCTAAAAGTAAATGCACAGAATGAGAAGTATCAGTATATGAAGGATTTTTTCCAATGTTTCCCATACCTAAAGTTGCTTTTTTTGCCCATCTTGACATTCTCTATGCACAAAACACCATGAGACTTTTACACAGTCCCGTGGCTCAGCACGGCCTTGAAATTCTGCCAGTAAAATATTTTAAGAGATATTTAAACCTTTGAATGTGCCGAGTATATTCAGATTTTATTAACTGAGCCACCTAATAACATACAGATTTCCTTTGTGAGTTTGGCCCTACGGATCCGCTCACCACAGGGTCCCTCCTCCCTGTCTGCACCCCTGCATGCCCGCACCCACAGGGGAGCAGAGAATCCTCTCACGTTCCACTAAAACAGCCTAACAGCCCAGTGCTCTTGACTAAGGCACACGTATGGTCTCCATGCAAACAGAAGAAAAATAAAAAGGAGCTGTCTGGCTGCATCGTTAGAGGAACTGGGCGTTCATTTCGTCACGCTCTGCCAGCTGACGTGGCACAGCCTCCCTCCCTGCACCAGGCAGTGCTTGTAGGATTTACTCACCCAAGAGTAAAGAGCCAATGTTGGCTTTGCTCTGAGGTGGGGACCCGGAGGTGCCCTGACGACACGCGGTGTCCCTGGGAGCATCACCTGCAGAGCTCTGGGACTGCCTCAGGAATCATTAGCAATTTTGTACCCACAACATCACTCTTGTTTGCAGGTTGGGATTTGCTACCCTAGCTAAAAATACAGCACAGTACCTTGGAAAGGAGTATGGCATCCAGATTTATGGATGGAATTAAGAAAAAAAAATTAAAATAAAAGGTTGCTGTTCAACTGAGATGCATTACAGATCAGCCGTGTGCGGGAACAACTTCATCCTGACGGATGATTTCCCTGTTACTATTTAGTTGAGCAGCTCCAGGACTGGATGCCTATCTGTGGCACTTGACCCTCAAGTCTTTCCTGACAGTTTGCTGCAGCACTTCTAGCGCATTGGTAAATGATATAATGAATATGGTTAAAAGGAGGGATACAAGGGTTAATGAGCTGCTGGCATATCTCCTCTGCCTTGTGGTCTGCTAAGTGCACAAAATACCTTCATGCCAAATTCAGCGCATTTGGGAGTCCTTATCAGGAAGAATCTAAACTTGGGCACAGGAGGCTTACAGAGAAATGGGCATCCCTCTGAAAAGATGTGGTTTCAAAGAACTCACTGATGCTGCGACAGTTCCTGTCAGGAACAAGGAACAAAAATTCCCTGTGACTTTCCAGCCAGGCAGCTGGAAGCTGGGAATTTGGGGGGCTCTGATCTGCCTGTACAAAAAGTTCTTCCCTCTGGTCCCCCTGGCTGTCTAAGACAGCACGGTGCAGAGGCCGCCCTGGGCTACCCACCTCTAAGGCAAAGCCTTGATCTGCGGGGTTGTGCTCCCCTTTTCTTCATTTTTTTCATGGAATCTGGAGTAGGCTTTTGCACACCAAGAAGGAGGTGGGTCTGTCTTCTCTGCAGTACGTAGAGGCAGCTGGGACTGTATTTCTGGAAGGATCTGATCCTGTGCAATATACATGCTGAGAGCATTTACGGGGGCTGTGGAAGGAACCTAGACAGAAAGATGCAAGGTTTCTGCAGCACCAGGGAGCTTCAGGTGGGAGATGTCAGGTGAGATGCTGAGCCACAGGGAAGAAGCCGGTGAGTCTGTGGCTGCCACCAGCTCCAGGTCACCGCCTTCTGCTTCGCACCCAGCTCCAGCCAGGCCCCTCTTCGGGAAACCTCATACATCCATTAGTGAATCTAGCCCATAGACTCCATGCCAAATTTTGAAGAATTAAAATCTTATGCAGTTGGCTTTGATACTGTCATAGCTTGGGCAGGATGAGGGTTTCTTTGTGCTAAGCTCTTTCAGGTGATAGAAGTCTCTGATTCATGAATTGATGGGGCTTTAGCAGAAATACAACAGGTGAAGCTGAAAAAAAGCGAAGCAAGTTGCAACAGCAGCCAACAGATTTGTCCATGCAGAAAGGCTGAGAGTCAATCTCATATGGCATGAAGGGGACAAGGGAAGGTGGCTCTGCTTGGCCTCTCAGAGCAGTAACTGTTATTACAGGCACTATCAAAGTTAGAGGAAATTGCATCCACTTTACTGTTGAAACGTACAAAATGTACAAAGCTTTCCTAGCATCCATAAACAGTTAAATATATTAGGAAATAGAGGACGTGAGGCTTGCTGTTGTTCTTCAATCTCAACTTGTATTGCTTTCAGTGGCCATTTAACCTCGATAAAGACAGAAGGATCCAGGCCCAATGTTTTTAATTACAAGTGGCATTTCCAAGCCTTCTGTGGTCTGCACCTCATCCAAAAAAGTGACTTCATTTTGGACTCTGGCAGTACGGATGCTCTGTGTAAGAGGCAGACTGCAAACTAGTTTCCATCCTGCTTTAATAATAGGTTAACAGTCCAAAAAGGAACTTTAAACACTTTATTTTAATATTCAGGCTTAAAGCTTTCCTTCTGTAAAGGGGTATATAACCCAGTAATAAAACAATGCCTTTGAAAGTTGATTTAAAAGGTCTTAGGAAAGTAGTGGATTGTTAGATTTAGGCTCTTAGTGTTTAAAAAATGTCAGCAGCTGAACAGAGATGAACAAATTGGTAGCGTGCACAACCAAATCTGCACTGATTAGGTGACAGACTCAACCTCCTTTAAACAGGCAAAGAGTGCAGGACACCCCAATGCAGAAACACTTCCAGCAGCGCTTCCTGCAAAGTGAACCAATGGATGTGGATCAATGCTGCTGGGAAAAGGTTTATGTGGCGCATGGCACGAAGCAAGCCCTTCTGCACCTGCAGAGCTGGCCGTTGGCAATGAGAGAAAAGGCATGCAGAACAAATGAGGAGAGAGAGACGTAAAGAAAGAACTGAAGTGAGCACTAAGATCTGGTTTCTACATGGCAGAGAGCCAGAAGAAATATTATTCTACTGGGTGGATACAGGCTTGTCTTCTGCTGAGGTGTAACCAAGGCCCACCGAGACTCCTGTGAGCTTTCAAGGAATTGGCAGAGGCCAGGGGAATCCACATGGAAAAAACACAAACAGTTTTCATCCAAATTAGATGTAGAAGTCCTGATAGATGAGCTATTTTCCATGTCCACTGAGAACTTCATGAACCCAGGATTTTCACTGTTCAGAGTTCAACCATACTTCAACGACAGTGTTTTCCTACCAACTCCATCCCAGCCTGCCTGGCTATGCCTCCCTCCCTGTAGCCAGCCATGCTGCATTGAACCCCAGGCCTCCCTCCTCTCCTCCCTCCCTCAGGAAGATCCTACAGCTCTAAGCCATGGCATTCCTGCCTCACTGGTGCAGGCGCTGCCATTTGTATTTGTGTCCTCGTGGCTTCCGAGTGCTGGTACCTTGCCAGCCCCCAGGGCTGCCTCTTAGCCAACCAATTGTGCAGATGTATACAACAAGCATATGCATATGCATTATGTACATAAATTCTATCACATCCACACCTGGACATTTTGCTTGGCTCTTGTCCAAAATTACCTGTGTTAGTCAATATTTTTTCTTAGGATGATGCCTCCAGAACTGAGCGTGAGATCACAGCAGAATATTTCTTATCCCAGCGCAGTCTCTCTCTCGACATAGCAGAACCAGCCAATCTTGAGACTGCTGGGCTTCCTTCACCATCTCTGGTGAATTGTTACCCTTGTTGGGCCTCTCACTGTTTTCCCAGCAGAGAAAAAAAATAAAAGCAGAACCCAGGTGGCTTGCAGGAGCAGTGCGAGTCCCGCCCTCACACCCCGCCAGGCTGCGCTTGGCCGGCTCATGCCTGCAGGCCGGAGCCGCTTCCAGGCCTGGCCCAGGCTGAGCGCGAGGCAGCCGGGCCTGCGCTGCCCCGCAGAGCCGTCCTTGTCCACAGCCCATCCCACGTGGCAGTGCTCTGCTTGCAGCCGAGCTGGAATAATTTTTCAGTAAGATTTCGTGAGGTGGTATCAAGTGGCTTTCCTGAAATTCAAATATATTACATCTACTGCTTTCCCATCATCTGCTAATTTTGTAATTCCATCAAAAATGCAATCAGGTTTGTCTGGCGAGGCTTATTCTTTATAAACCCCATGATTCAATTTACCTGCCAGTGAAGGATGAAGGACTGAGTCAACCTTTGCAAGCTTAATCAAACTCATCCAAACCTCTGTATTCAACAGACCGATCTGGAAGTTTTGCAGGAAGGAGCTTGCTCTCAGCATTTGCCTCACTTTGTGGTTTCTAATGGGATGGAAATACTGGAAGAAAAGGCTTTGGCACTGCATTTTAGTACTTCTCCAACACTTAAAAATAGGGAAGAACACAGCAAATGTGTTTCTTTTAAAGCAGACTAACTGCTTCAGATTGTAAAGAAGGGTTCTGGGAGATTAGAAATATTGTTAAGTAATAGTTTAGGTCCAGCTTGACTCTGAACTAGCTGCCTCCACTCCCCTGCCTGAACTTGAACTTGCACCCCCCCAAAAAAAAATGGCTGGTTTGGGTAGGATACAAGCACAACCTCTGATGAACTTAGAGACCACGCTCAGAATTCTCTCTACTTCAGAAATAAACACCTCAAATCTTCCTTTCTGAAGATTTATCATTTCTATTTTCCTAGACAATTGCTTTTCAAAACCTTATCTTTTTGCTTGCTTTTCACCTTTGTTTACATTTTGGCTGTGGAGGTTTTTTGTTTGTTTGTTTGAGGTTTTTTTAGTATCTATATTCCTGTTTGCTTTCATCTGTTTGGATTTGATAGGGCTCTCTTTCTTGTGTGTAGTGCACGTGCTGCTCAGAGAAACGGAATTCATGGGGCTTGCAGGAAACTTGGACACTAAAGCAAGGGTACAAGAAAGATCATTTCTATAGACAAAACACTGATGAATACAATAGTGGGGCAGAAATTAAAACTGAACTAGAAAGAGGATTAAAGGGAGTGAATATACCATGTATGACTGGATGACAAAGGAGCTACCTTCTGCAAGAAAAGGAAAAAAAGAAGGAAAACAGAAAACCAGCCTCATTGATAGAACTGTTAAGTATCTCTTCTTTAAACGTTGGCTAAATCATGATGCTGCACAGCTGCTTGGCACCTTAGCTTGTCACTACAGCTGTCCAAGGGGCAAGGTGCCACGGTTAGTCCACTGTGGTTCATAGCGGCTCCTTCCCCACTCGGTGCTGTGCGTGATGAGGTGGCCTCTTATTTGCAATCAATTCTTCAGTGCCTTGGAGAGCCATTGTATCTGCATCCAGACATGCAGGCATTCCTTCTTTGGAAAATCTGGGAAGTAATTGTATAATCATTTCTATGGTGACAAAGAGCAAGAACATAACTTCAAGACATTTAGAATAATAATGTGCCTAAGCAAGTGCATATTTTAAAATGTGTTGCTCGTGTACAAAAAGGTCCTAGGCAACTTCTGGCAGTCAGGAGAGACAGTCTACCATAAACCTCCTCACAGCAGGCAGCTACTCAGTCTGAAAATTAATTTCGAGAAACATGACTGACCACTGAGCAATTCCAGCAGCAGTTTTTTGCTGAACCTTTTGTGGTAAACAATGCTGTTAGCTGCGGACACAGTGACTGGACTTCAAAATTAACAGCCAGGCCTACAGGCAAGAACAGAAACACTGCACAGCCTGCGGTGTGCTAGAGTATCCTTTGTTAGGAGGCAAACTTGCCCCTGACTGCCCACACCACCTGCAGCACCTGGTAGGGACAAACAGGCAATGAGTACGTGCAATGCCCACTGTATTTATCTGCCTGTTTCTGAAAACTGAACTCCTAAAATATTTCAGACAAAAGGCGCTTGAGAAATGTCCTCCCTCAAAAGATATGAATAGTTTGTAAGAAGTGAGCAAATGCTTTTGCTAACTTGATTCTGAGTGTAAGACTTCCTTGGGAAATATAGTTGTCTGAATTCAGACTCAAATTACAAGACAAGAGCAAGGCTATACATTCAGGGAAAGATGCATCAGATTATTCTTAAAAGAATGGGAAAGACTGGACTGAATCTTGCTTTCTTTGAGTACTGTACATCACAGACTGACTTTTCTCAGAAATCTTAATGGAGAAGTATTATCAAGAAGTATATAAATATCTTCAGAGGACTCAGACATTGAATTGTATGAAACGTGTTGACTATACCTATGTGTTTTGCTTTGACCTGGTCATTTTTAACTCATGTCTCAACATATCTGATTTCTAATGTACACTTAAACAATGAATATACAGTGTATTTTAAACTTAATATGCTTTTCATTATCTAAGACATCTTCTATGTTTCAGATAGCTTGGACAATGTCACTAAACCCATCAGATTCCCCTTCTGCTTCTCATAAACTAACACAATACTGTTGAGTTAGGCTTCATCCTCCTGCAGAGAAATATCCAAATTCTTCCAAAAGATTGTTTACATTGACATCAGAGAGGATGGAAAACAAATTACGACATTTGTGTTTGTGTTAGGAGCCAGATACAGCCAGAACCATGGAAATCAGCAGCAACATTCCTATTGGATACTAGTACTTATAAATCCATTATTTATTTTTAAGCAGACCTAATTTGGGAACCTTGAAGTAGTTTATTAGTCCCCTACTACTTCGACTTCCATCTGTCCAAGTATTTCTTGAATGAGAAAGAGGTTGTTGGGTAATTGCTGTTGGAGATACATGTGGCAGATTCACTGGAAGGGTTAAGGAAAGATTCTCTTCACAGTTTCCCTCATGTCCTTCCAAAACTTGGTTTGTTATCTCCATACTTCTTAGCAGTAATGCCTCTCCTACACCATGGTCCCTTCTGTTTTCATGACTGCATGAACAGAGCTGCTACTCTGAATCTACAATGTGTTGTTTCCCTGGACATTATGAGCACCTGTGGAGGTGAAAAGGCATTCATAAAAATAGTGAAAGAAAATTAGAAAAAAAAAAATCTTAAAATTGATGTTAAAGAATCAGTACACAGGGAGAAAGACAAATATAATCTAAAAAGGGCTCTCCTTATGGCTGTGTATTTCTTAGTTAGATTAATTTTTCATTTCCATTAACATTAAAGTTACCCTTCATACTGACAGTTTTTAAAAAAAAGAGTATATTTGTCAGTCTGAAATACATTCAAATGGCATTGCCAAATCCAGAACAATTCACATGAGCAGCCACTGACTGATAATTGAAAATGGAGTACTTGGGAAGTCTGATCAAGCCACTACTCCTGCTTCCACTGCAGGCAGTGAGAAATAAGGGCCAAACTCTGTAAAAACTTGCAGCCTCCCACAAATACGATGCAGGAGAAAGCTAACACATGCGAATGAAATGGCTCCCTGATTCCTTAGTATTTGGGACAATTACATACATTCCTCCAGTGAAACTTGTTCTTCCCCTTTCATGGATGACTTTTTTCCCATTGTAAGGTGGAGACACATAAGGCTACAAGAAATTTCAGTACATTGAACAGAGAATCTCTAAAATCTGAGGTATGACCTGAACTCTTTTCAAGAACAGATAAAGTAAAGAAGCATTTAAGAACCATCAATAAATGTCTCATTAGTCTAGCATGAGCTTGTAGAAATCAACATGCTGGAAAAGACTCAGTGTTGGGGGTAACTAAACATGGCATTAGAAGAACCAGCTATGCAAAGAAGTGAGAACAGTCTCTTTCGGAAATGATTTGGGATAGGATGGACATGCCAACCTCAGGACTGCTACAAGGGTTTTCTACTGGGCAAAGAGAGTAATAAGAAACTAAAAAACTTTTGGCATTTCAACTTTATTGAAAAAGGGTACAAAGGAACCACCTCTGGATATTGTAAAACTCACAAATAAATTCTTTACAGCTGCACAAGGAAAGATAACAATGAGAGCCCGATATTTCATTCCTAGCACAGTAAAAAATCCTATTATAGCCAATGCCGTTATGGGTGCCTCAGCTGTATTCTGGGAATTCTATATAACTTCTGTCTGTTTCTGAACCAAAACCCCCGAGGCCAGCTTGTGAGATTAAAAAGTCCTCTTTCATATACATGCCCCTCCACATCTCCCTTCATTTACCAATATCTGGAATTAAGCAAGTTGTCTTAATCGGGCATGATGCCCTTCCAGGCCAGGCAGGAGCTTCTCAAGAGCTGTTTGCCTACCCCACAGTCTTATATATTACCCCCAGTCTTATAAAAAATGCACCTCTTTCTTTCTTAGTAAAATCTATAGCATGGGATGCTGTAGGCAGACAGCTGATGCTCTCTGAATTTCAGCTCTGGAGGGAGCAGCGTCCAGCTCTGCTGGAAGAAAAGGATTGGTTTTCGGTTGTTTGTTTGTTTGTTTTTCGTATTTTTTTTTTAGAGCATTTAGAGAATTTAAAAAATTAGGAAAATAAAAAAATAATGGGGAAATGGAAAAAAAAATAAAGCATCTCTGCTTCTCAAGTCTGCTTTTGAATCACTAGGAGGAAAGGACTACTACAAGTCAGGTAAGTATCATGAAGCTGAGTTGTAAATTTTGACCTTGAGTATTAAAAAAAAAAAGCAACAACAACAAAAAAAAACAAAAACAAGAAAAAAGCAAAGACATTTTAAATAATACAATTCACCTCAAATTTCAGGCTTCTTATCTATATTTCCTAGGAAGCTGAGGTACTACCCTGCCAGCCAGACCATCAGCAGTACATATGTGGAGACCTCAACAGGTGAAACAAACGGGAGGAGTCACTGCTCCTAATAAAACCCCCAAGGCATCTCTGTTCCCTTGTTCAGGACTGTCTTGTGACCTCCCCAGTCCCAGCTGCTCAGACCAGGACTTGATTCTCCTCTCAGACCTCTCAGTGCTGTCTTTTGTTGGACAGAAAGGCACGTGAGGGAGAAAGCCAAGCGATTCATGCACAAGAACTTGTCTGCCCACATGAGCAAAACATTGTAAGGGCCAAAGCAAGAGGTCAACCGAGCTCCTTCAGTCCAGCGCCTTAAATACCACCACCAGACCTGTACAGGGTAACTCAAGAGAACAGCAGAGAAGTAAACTGCAAAAGTTTTGATTCAAAGGTGCTATTTACATCCAGAAAAGAAGAAACAGAAAACCTTTTGGAGCTCTCAGTTCAGTCCAGTCCCGTGGTTTCTGTCATGTCCCAACAGACTCTCACGTCTCTGCGTGCAGAGACCAAAAAGGGTTAACTTCATGTTTGCCTCAGACCTAGCAGTCCCTGGAGTCTCTGCTTTGGGACTGTCCTCTCTCATTCATCACACTGGAGTTCTAGCAGATGGCTTAAATGACGAAGTATATGAATAAGCGTACTTTAATCGACAACAATATAACATGTTAAACTTTGGCAATAAGCCTCATATTCTTGCTCAACTTGCATGAAAGTGAAGCCAGAATGGATTGAGAGGCGAACAGCAGTGGAAGGTGTGTTATCCAGACATCTTCCTAGATACGTCATTAAATGATGGAAGTTAATGCCGTCTTTAAAGACATTCATGCTGTACAGGCACCATAGGTGCAGATACATAACACATTTTCAAAACTGTGCTATTTATTTCTGTTAAAGTTCAATCATTTGTGCTTAATCGTTTTCAATAAGCACTTAATATTTTTCCTCTCTGAGAAGCCAAAGTGATCATTTCCATACCTCCCCCTGGCATGGTGATGGCACAACATTTCATAAGCCTGCAGGTTCATTTAATATTTGTTTCTTAGCTGAATAAGTAATTGCAGGTACATCAATGAAAAGGATCTATCTTGAATATTCATATATTACTGTTCTCACTGAAGTCAATAAACAGGATTTTTAAAAGCTAGGCTCTACTCTTGCTTTGTAGTTCATCCTGGATTTCCACAGAGATGATTTCAGGATAAGGACCTTGGAGAAGAAAATTATGAAGCAGAAGTGCAGAGAGGAAAGAGAAGAGAAAGGAGATTGAGAGTTTGTTCTTTCCATTAATATTAAACTGTCCGTTCCCCAGCTGCAACCTCATGAAAGGAGACTTCTTGTTGATCACCTACTAATTCAAACCTTACAAACCCACCTCAGAGCACACAAAGACAAGGTAAAAAGAATTTTTTTATTGCAGTTTAATGAAACCTGATCCACAGCAGAGCTTGAAGAATTCACTAAGCTCTTGAACACATATGCAGACTGCTATCAATTTCTTTTTTTATTTCTTCCTTACCAGATGAACAATATATAATGAACAATATTGTGTGTGTGTGTGTATGTGTCTGTGTGTGTCTGTGTCTGTGTGTGTGTAAACATGAGTAGCTTTTATAAATGGAAATGCCAAAGAATACAAATAATAGTCTGGTTTCTATAAAAGGCTCTGTCTCACAAAACAATCTGCTGCATGAAATCAAAATAAACCTCTAAAATGATTTTCATGTGTTAACATTACGGAGTATAGTTGCCTTTTACCTGTTTAGCTACTCAAAATATTCAAATAAAGATGAACCTGAAGTGCACATTATACTCACAGTCCCTCTGTACTTCTATCATACAAGATATTTGGAGTTAAATGGTTCCCCTCCCAATCTAGTACATCCTCAGTGCTGTGACATTGCCCATACCCCATTACAACCCTGCTTTACCCTTCTGTACCTATAGAGACCAGAATAAACAGGTTGTAATTTGGTTACTCTGGTGTAATTGTGCTTGTAAAACACAGTTGTAAGAGGGAATGACTTTGCCATTGTTCTTCATATCTCCCAATTACCTAAGACAAAAATAACAAAAAGAGCTCTACAGTGCATATTACCAGAAAGTGGTAAACAAAAAAAAGTTCTATATACTTTTGTAGACTATGTGAGAATTAAACAACATTATTTTTTTTGATTCCATACACTAGTGAGCATTTTTGATCATTTTTTCTTGTTATTTTGCTGATATTTTACATAAATTCTGTGGATTATAGTCCCCTAACACTGTTGTTCATTTCTGGATCTATGATCTCTTGGAAGGTGAAGAGAAACAAAATGTATACAAGTACAAATGTATAAATAATGCTGTGCCTTTCTTTTTTACTTTTAATATTGCTATGGGGCAGCTGTTAAACAATCAGTTAGATCTGGTATAACTTTGATTTGGTATGTGCCAGCGTTTTCAATCACCATCACCCTCTCCTTGGGCCCCTGGTCCAAAACGGGGCAAAATTTTAGCAATTTTCAGTATATCTATTCCTAACTGAACATAAATTTTCCTAAAAAGTAAAAGAAGCAAAAGCTCAAATGTTAATACGGAAAGCAAATGAAATAATGCTCAGCTGTTGGAGTCCTCTTGCACATTTCATGCTAGATGAGGATTGTGGACAATGACTTCATCTCCTACGATATTTGAGATCCAGAGAAATTAGCTCCTTTGAATGTTAAGCCCATAACACAGTCTGAAATGATTTCCTTATTCCTTGGGTTATATACATCAAAATAAATAAATAAATCAGAAACCTTCCACAAAACATGAATGTGTTGATGACCGATATGGTACGCCACTGGGATGACACCGTTAGGTGCCCAGTAAACACATGGAGAAACAGAATGAGCAATTTTATTCACGTATGAGCATCTAATGTAAAGAGCTATGCAGAGAATAGAACATCACTTGTATTTGTTTTATAAAACTGTGCAAAGGTTTGCCAAAGCTGTCACAGCGTGAAAGCATGGCCATTTTTTTCACTCAGATCTCCACTTTGAGTGCTACTGCTTGCTTTGGAATATTTTTTTGTGAACAGAGATTAGCAAATACAAAAACCCTGAGAGTTCTGGAGAGGTTACTTGTCCTAGTCACAATTAATTTCTGGCTAAAGCCAAACTCTTTTTTATTGCAGATACACCTGTGCAACTCCAGGCTTACAGCCCATGATACGCAGCCTCATATTGATGTAGGCTAACAAAATTGCATCTTGGCTAGTCCTAAAATCCAAAGAAACAAACATGTTAGCGAGCCTGTTGAAGTCAACAGCAGTCTGCATATGTCAAACCAACACAGGAATTCTCAGCAGCTCTGTACTGGGTGCACCCTTTTTTCTGTAACATGCTGTTGAGCATAGTGACCCTTAAAATAAAAACAATTTTGATTCTGCAAAAAGCAGTTTTGATTCTTGTAACATCGTTTCTGTGTTTTTTTTTTTTCTTACCATAGTAGTAAAGTCCTTAAGAATCCTCGCACCCACATGACACAGAAATTATTCTGCCCATGTGGAGCTCTGTGTATGGTCTGGTCCCAGATTAGCCCTACATTACCTGACGAAGGACCTATATCCCCCAGTTTCCATGCTGCTTTCTTCTAGTTTATGGCCCAGGCAGCACATAAGCTCACATTCCTAATGTGACACATCACTGAGCCATCAATAGTGACTCTCAGCAGTCCTTCAGATGATTAGTAACTGAGGCTATGCACTATTTTTTTCACAGACCGGTTTATTTGGTGATACACAGCTTCAGTCAGATTCCTTAAAACAACCAGTTTCAGCCATGCCAATGAAAGAAATGAGGTGAACCCACACGCTATGTGTACTTACATGTAAGTCAGCCTCCATTTCAAGCCATTATTAAATACCAATCAAATTTAGCAGACAAAAATTAGCAATCTAGTTATATAAGTGAAAATATGTTGCAGAGGTGAAGAGGAAGACCATATCCAAGCTGCTCTACATGACAAACACTGTGAGCACAAGCCTTTGCCAGCATTAGACAACACATGCACCTGAAAGTCTCTGTGTGTGAGAAGGAGCAAGAGATGGTGGGAAAGCCCCCGTGTGGAAATAACATCAGGGAGATCTGAAACCACATGAGACACCAGAGAACCCAGCAGTAAGAGCTAATATGGAGGAAAACAGCACTTACAGATATGCTTTTTTCTGTTGTATGAACTAACATTCAGACTGTATGTCACAGAGCCCTTAACAGGCAATTTCCAATACTCTGAATTGCACTTGCACACAAACTGGAAACTAATGTACTTATTTACACCTGTGAGCAACCCTATCATCATCACTGAGAGCAATAAACCAATGACAGCTTTATTTTTGCCAAGTTTTATTTCTAAGCTAAATGCACTCAGATTGTACCCAGCCCTTTCATGGGCGAACCGTGCAGCAGGAGGCTGTGAGGAATTCTTGATTTCTCTCCAAAGAGAAAGAAACTGCGGTTCTCTCTGGAAAAAAGAAAGAGCAAGGAGGAGGCAGGGCCATAACTTAGGTTTCATGGGAGAATGAGAGTGAGCAAGGACTGCCTGCGTTACAAGAGTAACTGTGGCAGCCAGCAAATTCTTCCAGCTGTTTTCAGTGTGCAGCAGTGCCTCTCCCCATCCTGTGGCTCTGTGCTGCAAGATGCCCCCAGCTCCCTTCAGTGAGCTGCTCCGTGTCTCCCAGGACGAGTGTCCTTTAACATGAAAGAATTCCAGCAACCAAACACTGCAGAGCAGGATTAACTCTCTGTGGTGGTGGAGACTCCTTCCAGGGGAACTGCAGACACACCTGTGAATGGCACCGTGGAGTAAAAGAGAGAGCCTTTGCTGGCAGGAGATCTGGGTGACAAACAGATTATTAATGAGCCTTTTGTGAGACTTCTTTTTATACTGCTCTCCCTGCGACTGAGCTATAATTACTTTTATTTCTTTTTATTCCCTCCCAATCGGAAGACAGGGACAAATAAAGCTTTTGTTTAACACTCCTGAACCACATATTCCTGCTATCTTCATTCTCTAATAAAGATCTAGGGCTCACCTCACTCACCTGAGCAATTCTTACTCAACTGTATGGCACACGAATGAAAGACTGCATAACGAGGTTCATAGCCAGAAACTCCACAGAAAGATAAGACATCCCACAGAAGGAAGAAGGATTCTTGGGAACAGCTTCAAAGCTGCCTCGGTCACATATCTGCTGAAAAAGACCAAACAAAAGCTTGTTTTTCCCATGATATCTTGTCCAAAAAATCTTTCCAGCTACACACAGTAATAACTATATATAAGTAGAATTAAAAGAAGGGAGTAGCATTTACTGGCTTAATTTTCTGAAAAGGCCTTTGTTAAAAGCTGTCTGAAAGCTGCCAGTTAGATTGATGATTTTGAAAATCAACAGAATGGGCAGAACTGTGTATTAATTGCATATATTACTGCAAGCATAGGAGGAAAATCCTGGTTCTGTAATACAAGTTACATTGTTTAAGTAAGTCTTACACAGCCACAAGAGTAATGTTTCACTGCAGACATTCTTAATGTTAATCCATAATGTAACTAGCTGCAGTGAAAGAGAGGGGGGAAAAAAACCCACACCAACAGTTTGTAGCTATCCTGTATCTCAGACAGGGTGATATAACATAGCATATGTTTTAAAATGATAAAGACTTCCAAGAATAAGATGCAGTTTCCAGAGAAATATTCATACACGCCCGAACAAAAGCAAAATCTTGTAATAATTGAATAATTGCAGCATTCTGTACCTAAGGAGTCCAAGAAAAATCCAGCCTAAACCAGCCCTTTTCAGTGGCTTAGCTGGTCAACACTCTTCTACACAAAGCCCAGTGCTCTTCCCTAAAACCTAAGAATTAATCAGCATTATGTAAGAGATTTTTATAACACTCTAAAAATACATTGTGAATTCCTTTCCAGTGTCGGACTGAGAAGCTTTAAAGTACAGCCACCCCTTCATCTCCCTTTTAAACAAACACTGGATCTTCCCTTCTGATATTAGAAACTTAAATTTGTCCCAGTATATGTGCCTCAAATCTCACTAGTTACAATACTGGCCTCACGAGACGCAACTGCTGCTGTTAAGAGCAGTGTTTGTGCTCAGAATGGTTTGAGCATGGGCACTGATACAGATACCACATGTGTGTAAACGCTTTAAGAAAGGGCTGTTGGCACATAAAACTTCACGAGACTGTTTGGATGTTTTCGTGTTAATGTACCTGACCGCTAGGCAGACTCTTGTATCCCCGCGATAACGTCTTGTTTGCGTGGTTCCAAAGGATAATACACCCTGATAGCGTTCCTGCAAAGGCAGCTGTAGTGTTAGCCAGGGAGATGTACAGCAGAGTCCTACAAATACCTCATTCTTTTTCGTGCTCTGTTTCTCATACTCATAATAAATGAATAAATGCGAGCATTATTTCTGCATCTCCCACTGAAGGACCTCTAAGCAAAATTATGAAGTCATCACCTGAATGTTAATGGCAGGCTGGGAGCCATACCTGTGAAGAGAAGGAGCTTTAACACTGTCACTGGGAGCAGGCTCACCCTGCTCACTTCTGGACATCCGTTGCTGCCCTGTCAAAGCCCAATTCGCTCTGCTCCAAGTGGTCCCCCAAATCACTGTTTGACCTATGAGCATCCAAGGCATTTGCAGTCCTTCAGAACCAAATGAATCATAAGGATGCAAGTGAAAAATGGGAACAAAGCATTTTCAGCTGTGAGAATCTTGTCATGGAGTGCATATATCCAAAGGATGCTGGAGCTATCTCATCTTATTTTTAGGAAACACCTCAACATAGTTCTTTTCCTCAAAAAAACTTTTCCTCATTGCAAGAGTGACACAACACTGACACAGCCATCTTCTCAAAATAACCCCCCGTCCTTCAAACCACAAACAAATCAATCAAAACTACTGAGGCAAATGAGAGATTTTGCAGAAAATAAACAAAAAGGGGAAAGAAGAAGGCACAGAGAAGAGTCAGGAATGACTTTGCTACCGTTACCGGCTCCGTCTGAGAGCTGTGCTGATACTATGGCTGATGGGTGGCACTGCGAAGCCTTGGAGAGGAGATAGTCAGCGTATCTGATGGGACAACAACGGCTGTGCCAGTGGGGCAAGCAAACATTTAGGTGAAAATTGTACTCAGGATTATGATCATGCTGAACTAAAATAAGCGTCACCTATCTTATATGTGCCTTTGCCTGACTGCGTCCACGTTCACTGTTTCCCTCCCTTCGACTACTCCTGTTTTCTACGTTTTACCCACAACCCAGGTCCTTCTTTGTTCTCTGTCCTGATTCTTTCCCTGCCTTTCTTTCTTTGTGCCATTTTCCGCTACCCGTATTCACACTGAATACAATCAGTCACATGGCTAGCCTTCATGTGAACTCCATGGTACAAGACATGTAAGTATTATTCTGTATGAATGAGGGCAAAACACATCCCTTTGGTGCACTCTTCATTTACATGCCCTTCCAGATTCCCTTTCCCATTTTTATCACCCACATTCACCGTGCATTGTTCTTGTGCTTTGTTTCCCTTTTCTCCTCTCCCCCATGGACATTTACACCACCTTCTCTTCCTGTGTCAGCCTCCCTTGCCCTTCCTCACCTCTCCCTTCTGGCCCATTTTCGCCCACTTCCTTCCTCCTCCCACCAGAGGGCTGTGCCCAGTGCCCATGCAGGGGCTGTGAGCTGCACATGGGCAGGAGCCGCTGTCCCGCAGCGAAGCAGAGGCCCAGGGTGACCGCTGGCACCGCTTTCCAGTCCCACTTCGACCACCCTGTCCCACTGATCTGCTTGTGCAGAAAATACCATGGGGCAAAAGCCTGGGATGGGCAGACAACTTTGGTATACAATGGCCTTTGTTGCAGCTCGCTTTAATCTGGTGAATTACTGCAGTGAGTTGCAAAAGCGCAAATCCCATCCAACCGGAGTTGACGATGGGGAATGGTGCGCGTGCAGCCACCAGCACGCAGGGCTCCTCGGCGCTCTGCTCCTTCCTGTTGTCTCCACCGCCCTGCTGCTAATTCGTTCCAGTCGCTCATTAATACTCCCCTAATCCCCCCAAAACAATTTCACCTCACCAACTGCTTCCTTCGCTCTCGCAGCTCAGAACCCAGAGGATGTGTTTGCTGCGGCTCTAACAATGATAAACAGACAAATGATAAGCCGGTGATAAATGATAAACTAACAATGATAAACAAATGATAAGCCGGTGGTCTTCACCGTGCACAACTTATCTTCCCAAATTCTGCCTGGCAGCTGTTGTGTGTGGCCCTGACCCGTGGATACGGCAGGGAGATGGGTGCATGTGCAGTGCAAAGGTGGGTGCACATGCAGCGGGAAGATGGGTGTGTGTACAGTGGGAAGATGGGTGTTTGTGCGGCAGGGCCTGGGCAGAGAGGGCTCGCAGCGCTGACATTACACAGTGGGAGCCCCCTGGGTTAGGCACACGGTTTGGGTACGTTCATGAGGCAGAGCTGCGGGCTGGGACTCCACCAGCAGAAACAGCAGCAGCGGCGGCGCTCAGCCCGGGCTGCTCCAGGGGAACCCGAGCCACGCATGACCCCAGTGCTCGCTCCTTCCCATCGTGTCTCCGTGGCTGTTTGTGATGCACCTTTAAAAAACCCCAAGCGTTTCCCTGACTGTTCCTCAGACCACCGCGTTTCCCCGTCCAGCTCCCGAAGCCGCAGTTCCCCTCAGGAACCGCTCCCCGGGGCCCCTCGGACCCCGCTTCCCCGCGGGCCGCCCGGGCCTGGGCCTCGGCCGGGCAATTCGGGCGCTGCGGGAGGGGAGGACGGACCGGGCCCCGCAGGGGCGCGGGGCGGGCGGGGGGCAGCGCCCGAGCCCCTCGGGGCGGCGCGGGAGGAGGAAGGGTCGGCAGGAGGCGCCGAGGGAAGGAGAGAGGGAGCCGGCCCGCCCGGAGTCCGCTCCGCGTTTTGCCGCTCGCCACCGCGCTCCCCCCTCGGCGGCAGCGGCGGCGGGCGGGTGGCGGCCGCTCGGAACAGCCGGTTGTTTAAAATCCTTCTAGAACCGTTTCTAATTCCCCCTTGCGCCGGGGAAGGGAGAGCGCGAGCGGGGAGGGGGGAGGAGGAGGAGGGC